>JANJGK010000027.1:1624967-1724967 GCA_039081455.1 Macrobrachium rosenbergii | reverse complement strand
AGCGGGCAAATAGTCAGATATCTAGATCTATTCTTGCAGATGTCTCCCCTCAGGTAATTCTGTTGGAATAATCTAGAAGACTGGCTGTGCAGAAAGAAGGAACTCATTTCCTTCAAGTATGCTCTGTCCCTTGATGGAGAATCTTCTAATAGAAGACCTCTGTCAAAGCGGGCAAATAGTCAGATATCTAGATCTATTCTTGCAGATGTCTCCCCTCAGGTAATTCTGTTGGAATAATCTAGAAGACTGGCTGTGCAGAAAGAAGGAACTCATTTCCTTCAAGTATGCTCTGTCCCTTGATGGAGAATCTTCTAATAGAAGATCTCTGTCAAAGCGGGCAAATAGTCAGATATCTAGATCTATTCTTGCAGATGTCTCCCCTCAGGTAATTCTGTTGGAATAATCTAGAAGACTGGCTGTGCAGAAAGAAGGAACTCATTTCCTTCAAGTATGCTCTGTCCCTTGATGGAGAATCTTCTAACAGAAGATCTCTGTCAAAGTGGGCAAATAGTCAGATATCTAGATCTATTCTTGCAGATGTCTCCCCTCTGGTAATTCTGTTGGAATAATCTAGAAGACTGGCTGTGCAGAAAGAAGGAACTCATTTCCTTCAAGTATGCTCTGTCCCTTGATGGAGAATCTTCTAACAGAAGATCTCTGTCAAAGCGGGCAAATAGTCAGATATCTAGATCTATTCTTGCAGATGTCTTCCCTCTGGTAATTCTGTTGGGTGTTTAAGTATATCTTAGTTTAACCAGACCACTGAGCTGATTAACAGCTCTCCTAGGGCTGGCTCGAAGGATTAGATTTATTTTACATGACTAAGAACCAAATGGTTACCTAACAACAGGACCTACAACTTACTGTGGAATCCGAACCACATTATACCGAGAAATGAATTTCTATCACCAGAAATAAATTCCTCTATTTCTTCTTTGGCTGGTCGGAGATTCGAACGCGGGTCCAGCAGTGTGCTAGCCGAGAACTATACCGACCTGTCCAACAAGGAACTGTAATTCTGTTGGAATAATCTAGAAGACTGGCTGTGCAGAAAGAAGGAACTCAGTTCCTTCAAGTATGCTATGTCCCTTGACGAAGACTCTTCTTCAAGAAGATCTCTGTCAAAGCAGGCAAGCAGTCGGATACCTAGATCTATTCTTGCAGATGTCTTCCTTCTGTTAATTCTGTTGGAATAATCTAGAAGACTGGCTGTTCAGAAAGAAGGAACTCAGTTCCTATAAGTAGGGTGCGGTTTAGGCTATATTCAGGGACATGGACAAGGAATATTCGTTCAAAGAGGGAACAAGGTTCTTGATCGCTAACGATTCAAGAATATGGAGGTGATGTTCGTGTTGGCTGGTTAGGATTATCTTAAACTCATCATAGTTTATTTTACTTTTGCACAGTTTCATATGATTTCTAATACTTGATGAGTCAGGATTGGACAACTTGCACCCAGGGCGAAAGCTAACGCCAACATGTAGCATCACATCTGACTTTAAGCAGTTAGCGTGTGTTTCTCACGTATGTCCGACAATGGCATTGGCAGTAAGTGGATAAATAGACAACACTGGACTCCGTTAAAGGGCCAGTTTTTCTTTGTAACAAAACACCCCCAATGTTTCTTGGGTTCCGCAATATGAGCTGCACGTCAACTGCAGGATAACAATCCGTTAGAATCCTTTTCAGATTTTGTAGGAAAGAGATGTTGTGTGTGAATGGAAAACTTATATATATGTTAATTTATGTGCTAAGTGTGTGGCAGCAGGAGGGTGAAAGGACTTATCCAAAGTTTTCTTAACATATTTTAAAAATATGTTAAGATTCCAATCGGATGTACAATAAGTGTGAAGGCCCTGTGGAGGAGAGTGGACTGGGAATTCATTTTAAAATTATAAAAACACAAACCCTATTCATATGGAATTCAATTATTATTATTATTATTATTATTATTATTATTATTATTATTATTATTATTATTATTATTATTCATTGTACTGAATATCTGACCTATAGTTTGACCTCCTATGGTTTGACTTCCTATTT
The DNA here is from genome assembly GCA_039081455.1 of Macrobrachium rosenbergii. Lineage (NCBI taxonomy): Eukaryota > Metazoa > Arthropoda > Malacostraca > Decapoda > Palaemonidae > Macrobrachium > Macrobrachium rosenbergii. The sequence goes on along the minus strand of JANJGK010000027.1, from coordinate 1,722,921 downwards.
TTGACCTCCTATGGTTTGACCTGCTATTGTTTGACTTTCTATAGTCTGACTTCCTATGGTTTGACCTCCTATGGTTTGACCCCCTATAGTTTGACCTCCCATTGTTTGACCTCCTATTGTTTGACCTCCTATGGTTTGACCCCGTACAGTTTGACCTCCCATTGTTTGACCTCCTATTGTTTGACCTCCTATGGTTTGACCTCCTATAGTTTGACCTCCTATTGTTTGACCTCTTATGTTTTGACCTATTGTTTGACCTATAGTTTGACTTCCTATGGTTTGACCCCCTATTGTTTGACCTCCTATTGTTTGACCTCCTATAACTTGACTTCCTATTGTTTTACTTCCTATTGTTTGACCTCCTATGGTTTAACCTCTTATGGTTTGACTTCCTATTCTCTGACTTCCTATTGTTTGACCTCCTATGGTTTGACTGTCTATTATTTGACCTATGGTTTGACTCCCTATTGTTTGAGCTCCTATGGTTTGACTTCCTATTGTTTGACCTCCTATAGTTTTACCTCCTGTGGTTTGACTTCCTATTGTTTGACCACCTACTGTTTGACCTCCTATTGTTTGACCTCCTATAATTTGACTTCCTATTGTTTGACCTCCGATTGTCTCACCTCCTATTGTTTGACTCCCTATAGTTTGACCTCCTATAATTAGACTTCCTATTGTTTGACCTCCTATAGTTTGACCTCCTATTGTTTGACCTCCTATGGTTTGACTTCCTATTGTTTGACCTCCTATTGTTTGACCTCCTATTGTTTGACTTCCTATAGTTTGAATTCCTATAGTTTGACCCCCTATTGTTTGACCTATTGTTTAACCTCCTATTATTTGACTTCCTATTGTTTGACCTCCTATGGTTTAACCTCCTATGGTTTGACTTCCTATTGTTTGACCTCCTGTGGTTTGACTTCCTATTGTTTGACTTCCTATTGTTTGACCTCCTATGGTTTGACTTCCTATTGTTTGACCTCCTATGGTTTAACCTCTTATGGTTTGACTTCCTATTCTCTGACTTCCTATAGTTTGACCTCCTATGGTTTGACTGTCTATTATTTGACCTATGGTTTGACTCCCTATTGTTTGAGCTCCTATGGTTTGACTTCCTATTGTTTGACCTCCTATAGTTTTACCTCCTGTGGTTTGACTTCCTATTGTTTGACCACCTACTGTTTGACCTCCTATTGTTTGACCTCCTATAATTTGACTTCCTATTGTTTGACCTCCGATTGTCTCACCTCCTATTGTTTGACTCCCTATAGTTTGACCTCCTATAATTAGACTTCCTATTGTTTGACCTCCTATAGTTTGACCTCCTATTGTTTGACCTCCTATGGTTTGACTTCCTATTGTTTGACCTCCTATTGTTTGACCTCCTATTGTTTGACTTCCTATAGTTTGAATTCCTATAGTTTGACCCCCTATTGTTTGACCTATTGTTTAACCTCCTATTATTTGACTTCCTATTGTTTGACCTCCTATGGTTTAACCTCTTATGGTTTGACTTCCTATTGTTTGACCTCCTGTGGTTTGACTTCCTATTGTTTGACTTCCTATTGTTTGACCTCCTATGGTTTGACTTCCTATTGTTTGACCTCCTATGGTTTAACCTCCTATGGTTTGACTTCCTATTGTTTGACTTCCTATGGTTTGACCTCCTATGGTTTGACTTCCTGTGGTTTGACTTCCTATTGTTTGACCTCCTATGGTTTGACTTCCTATTGTTTGACCTCCTATGGTTTGACCTCCTGTGGTTTGACTCCCTATAGTTTGACCTCCTATGGTTTGACTTCCTATTGTTTGACCTCCTATGGTTTGACCTCCTGTGGTTTGACTTCCTATAGTTTGACCTCCTATGGTTTGACTTCCTATAGTTTGACCTCCTATGGTTTGACTTCTTATTGTTTGACCTCCTATGGTTTGACTTCTTATTGTTTTACCTCCTATGGTTTGACCTCCTGTGGTTTGACTTCCTGTAGTTTGACCTCCTATGGTTTGACTTCCTATAGTTTGACCTCCTGATAACTAACTAACTTTCTTGAACCGATTTCAGAATGAGAGCAATTTTAGTTTGCAAGCAGCAGGAAGTGTTGCAGCATTCCATACAATATATATTTTCATGGATAAAAGGTTATTTGCTTCATCTAAATATTAATCTCCTAATTAAAAAGAAAACTATTCAAATATGCTACATTTATGGCACATTGCAGTGTGTGTGAAAATGGTCCACAACACCTGTTTTGGGAGACATGAATGCAATGTCTAAAGTTGACTCTGGCCTATGCTCATTCAGCCATTACACGTCATGTGCGGCTTCACCAATTCCCTTCCTTGTCTAGATAATTATATACCAGTGTCTTGTCCACTACAGACCTAAATTTATGCCCTAAATATGGTCAGGAGAGGGCCATTTGGATCCAGAATTTGTAGGGGTTAAATCAGAATTGCCTGTGTAATATCAGTGTCACAATAGGTGTTCTGATACCATTTATCAACTTGAATTACAATTTTCTGTCTTTGTCTGTGGTAATCCAAGAATTACACATAATATCAGGTGAGTCTTCTGAATAATTAGCTCAATGATCACAGGTCAGTTGGGTCAAAATGATTTGATTTTTAGAAGTAGATTTTGTTGGACAAATTAGAGAATTGGTTGAGATGCTGGCTAGAAGAAATATGATTATCAATTTTACTGTGTGCTGGGGGGAGGTTATAAAGATGCAGGCACATAAAACTTCATAGCGACATGGAGAAATATGAATGAATTTTGGTGGGATGGAAGTGGAACCAGACTCTGAATGAAGTATGCATTCTGCTCAAAGAGGAAATGGCTGAAGATGTGACAAAGGTCGGGTGAATCAATGAAGAATAATGAAATTCCTTCCTAGACTTTACATCAGCTTTCCCTGTCACTGGGTCAGATGTGAAAGTCTCTCTCCTTTCTCCTCTGCTCTGTGGTCCTTCTGCCTGAACTCCTATTAAATTTGTCTTTATCTATCCCATTTTTCCAGGATTTCCTGGGCCTCCAAATGGGTTTTAGCCCTCATATTGACATACCTACTCTTTTTCCAGAATTAATTTGGTGAGAGAAGGGAGCCCAGGTAATCTCTGTGTGACCTCCATGAACAGACACCACATCAAAGGAATTTTGGGAAATACCCCCAGATGACTAAAGCCATTCAGTGCCAAAGACCGTGTCTAGAGGAAGGTGGAATGGCTGGACAGTACAATGGACGAAAAGAAGGGGGTACAGAGGTCAAGTAAAAGCCAAAGGGCTAATTACCTAGGGGCAGAAGGAATTGTGGGATGTGTAGAATTTAGGCCAAAGGCCAAGCACTGGAACCTAGGAGGCCATTCAGCACTGGAAGGAAAACTGAGAGTAAATGTTTACAAAGGTGTAACAGGAGGAAAACCTCACAGTTGCACTATGAAACAATTGTTAGATGAGGGTGGAAACTAAGCTGGAAGAAAGCATATGAAAGGAGGTTCAGTAAAAAGAATGAATGGGGCTGCAGCTACGGGCCTAAGGGACGCTGCAAAGAACCTTAAGTAATGCCTACAGTGCAATGTGCGAGGTGCACTGACGGCACTAGTGACATTGCAAACAACCTTTAGCAATGCCTACAGTGCACCACTAGAGGTTCACACACTAACTGACAGGGTTTTTTGAGGGAGATATAAGTAATTGTACTTAACACTCATTTTACTTATCAAGAACCTACAAAATATTCAAGCACAGGTTATGATAAAGGGTTTTTATTCCTTAACACACTTTGTTACTTACCAGAAAGCTGGATCCTACAGTGTTTGTCTAGTATAGGTGCTAATTCCTATCCTAAGTGGAAAATTATAAGTAAAGAAAAAGGAAAACATGAAAACTACAAGATGGTGTCTACAAAAGAAAGAATTTCGAACAATACACTAAACTGAACACTCACCACCATCTTCTTTGGGGGTCCAGTCAGTGGTGCATCTGCAAAGTAAAAGACAGAGAATTGAATTTTCACTGTCAATTATAAATCTTGAAAACAAAAAACTTTTACTGAGGTATTTCTAACAAAAAGAGCAAAAACACATATATAGCTCAGTTGAGGATAATGTACATTTTGTACCAGTCGATAAATTTTGAAATCCTAAAACATTCTATTTTAGTCACTGATTAAGCAATGGGGCAATTACTGTTGAGCAAAAGAGTATTAAAATGATAAAAAAAGGGTATTCATTACTATATCTTATCTTTAACCTCAAGCACAGTGTAATATCATAATTACAAACCACAATACATACAGCTATTTAGCAATCTACTACCAATACTGTACTAATTCATTCTTTTTTATTTGTTAAGTGGAAAACCTACTGGGCATGGCAAGCTAATGCCTTTTTTCCTGCCCAGTACTGAAGAACAAATGAATGTAGTATTCATGAGCATACCATACAGAGTATATGGTCACTGTGATAAGGAAGTGTCAATAGACTCAAGTCAGTCCCAAGCACAACATGGCCCTACATTTGAGGACCCCAGGATTTGGAAACCTTGGGAATAAATGAAGGATTTGGAAACCTTGCAAATAAACGAAGGAGTGAGGTGGAAAGGGGGATGATGTAAAGAAATTGATTAAAAGGTTGAGGGAGATAAGAGGAAAGACAGAAATTGAAGTATGAAGAAGAAAAGTGCAGGACAAACCCACTCGCCAATTTGTCCAACAACTAGAGACCTTTGCTCTGTAACTGCAGAGGAAAAGACATGAAAATGAGCAGATTAAATTGGAAAAGAGAAGAATAAAGAAGCACCAATGAGCATTACAGTACAAGAAACTACATAAAGGCTTCAAGACAGACTGGGATGCAACTTGGAAATCTAAAGTTAAGACCACTTTCAACAAAGTTACACTTGTGCCCAGGTTACGCAGAAGTGGGGGGGGGGAAGAGACACCATGTCTGTGGCCATGTCTGTGAAGACACAGGGAAGGTAGGAACCTGATACAGTGTTGTGAAATAACCTTCAAAAACTACAACACAATAACAGTTGTGAATTCAACCTATATTGTGAACTCTGCTCTTGCTCAGACAACTGTACTGAACACTAAATTATTTCCTGGTGAAAAAGGTGTGAAAAAAAGTTAACCAAAGATTAACCTAACCTAACCCATATCTATTTCTTGCTGTCAGATCTCGGCCATGCTTAATTATGGGGGGCATTAAGAACAAACTTATGACCTGAGGATGTAAAAGAAAGCTTTTCTTTTCATTTTTCCATTGGTTGAGAGCCAATAGATAGTGAAAGTGATAGTTAAGGTTATAGATAAGGAATTATAGAGCACGGATTCACTTCCTGGCAATGTCTTCCATCTATAGTTTCTACAAATTGCAACTTTTCATTTATTGATCAATTTATTAATCTATTTTTCTTTTTTAATAAGTGAGATCTCTTCATTCCGTATTTCCCCTTACCTCATCTTATGTCTTCCTAATGAACACCTTAATCATCTTTGGAAGCTTCTGGAATTTCAGTTCAATGGCCCCTTTGATGGGCTTGTTCCATATGAATAGGGTTTATCTTCTGAATCATAATAATAATAATAATAATAATAATAATAATAATAATAATAATAATAATAATAATAATAATAATAATAATAATAGCAATAAAAACTTACCTGGAACTGAAGATATTGAAGGCTCCAGAGCAGATCCCTTCATCCAGTTTGATCTGTGAAATAACAAGAACAATTATTATCAGTCTTGGCATCAACTACGTACGATAATATCACGTTTTTAACTTTACTTTCTTTCAAATCTCAAAGGTGTTCCAGGAAGGAGTTTAACACTGAATTCAAAGCCTCCGAATGACTTGATGACTTTAGATCAAATGTACTTTCTTTTTCATCTTAGCAGACTTGGAATCTGTGACTATTCTATGTCAGATATGCTCAGAAATAAGGCTGGAACAAATGGACTTTTCGGTAATGGGGAACAAGGCCCACTTGTAATTATGCCAAATATGCTCTTCTTTTTAAGGGTTATTTTTAAGCTTTCATTTTGCATATAGACATTTATTTTTACACTTCCAATAATGAGATTCATCTGAACAGGTTAGTTTTGCAATACTGGGATGTTATTAAATGCATATTACTTTGAAGACAAAAAGAGCATAAATCGAGACATTCCAGCCCTCTGTCTATTGATTATTCATATCAGTGGCTAGACCCAGATGTCTTCTAAAACCTCAAATCTCTTATTTTAAGCAAAAAATTGCCTTAATTGGTATATGTTTCCTTCCTAAAATACATTTTTTAATGGCAGAAATTGATTTATAAAGGTCTAGTGCTCTATATTTGTCTAGTTATCTTGGTTTTAGTTAAGCTAAAATCCCCCTTGGGGGTCTGTATGCTAGGCCTAGGGATAATCTTTAGATTCCAAATCTTTCATATTTTTGTGAATATTTCATTTATTAGTTGCTCTTTAGGCCTGTTGAAGGCCTTCAAACCATTATGGGAAGCCACGCCTACCTTTGCTTGATCATCTCAAATTTTGCTAACCTACCCTAGGTGAGGACAGGTTTGGAGAAATTCCCATCCCCCAGCCTGGCCTATAAATAAGACTAGCACCTCACCTGGCCTATCTCAGATGTTTAACACGTAATATATGCCATTTTGAACCTGCTGGAATCCGTCCACATTGTTTGCAAGACACAGGTAATTTCCCACTGACGTAAAGAAGTAGATTCTCCACGTTTCTGTGAAGAGGGCTACAATAATCTTTGGGGGTTACTTACTGTATTCATGAGATGCTGTCTATGATAGGTACTAAATGCATGCTAGACCAAACTAGACTAGGAACATTTGTCCTGGTTTAACTGCATCTACTGAAGGCAGTTTGGTTGTATGCCCGGGAAGAGCACGGCAGATGCCCTTTATAACAAGACGGGGCAGGAAAATTTTGTTGGAGGTGAGAGGAGGGTATGCTGGTATTGAAGACCTCATCAGAGTCATACAGTGTCTTGACTGCAAGCTAACAGGGTCTTATAGTGCCTTTTTCCTAGCTGTCAGAGTGTTACAGCGCCTGTTTTTAGAGCTATCAGAGACATAGAGGGCCTTTTCCAAGCTATCAGTTTCTAACTTCAAATAGCATGAGGCCTGTGTCTGTGTGAATGAATAAAAATGAAGTTCCTAAATGGACAACCAAAATCACAAAGAATAGGACTGAGTTCTGCGTCCCTGCACGGTCTGCTCCTGTGTGTACTGTAACGTTGCTACAAAAATACAGGAATGCTGTATTTAAGGCACCACCTGCATCCATACTTCCGGCAATGGGGTGCTTTGTTGCATCCACACCCACTTTTGGAAGAAATTGTTGTGTGGATAGGGTGCTCAAAAGAGCATGGTGGGTCCACAGCATTTGAGAAAGCTTCTAACAGGAGACCTATATCACTTCCTGTAGAGGACTGTGACTTTGCAAAACACCTGATAGTGATGGATGGATTATGAATAAGCAATTTCATTTTTTGCTAGCCATATGGATAGTGAATTCTGTCATTCACTACACTGAATATTTACTAATAAGTTGAAAAAATAAGTATTTATGACAAATGCTTCATATTCATAGTGAATATTGAAGAAAATATTCATATTATACAATGATTCACAATGGCCTACTTGGCTATATAGACTTATCTTTTCCTTTCTCAAATTTTTTTCAGAATAACAGCAATTCTGCTGTGCAAGCAGCAGCAGGAAGTGATTTAGCACTGTATATATAATTATTTTCAGGAATAAAAGGTCAATTTCTTTTACTCTGTCTTGTCCACTACAGACCTAATTTTATGCCCTGGGAACAGTCCTGAGAGTGGGCATTTGGATCCAGATTTTGCAGGGGCTCAACCAAAATTGTCTTTGTGATGTCAGTGTCACAACAGATACAGGCAGTCCCCGGTTTACGACGGTTCCGGCTTACGACGTTCCGAGGTTACGACGCTTTTCAAATATATTCATCAGAAATTATTTCCTGGCTTACGACGCATGTTCCGGGGTTACGACGCGTCGTACGCCGATCCGACGGAAGAAATATGGCCCCAAAATGGCAGAATAATCATAATTTGAAGGTTTTTTTGATGTAAGACTCAATAATAATGCAGTTTACATCGTTTTCAATGCACCCAGAGCATTAAAAGTAAGGTTTTCTTATGATTTTTGACGATTTTCGACGATGTTCCGGCTTACGACGATTTTCGGGTTACGACGCGGCGCAAGAACGGAACCCCCGTCGTAAACCGGGGACCGCCTGTATTCTGATACCATTCATCAACGTGAAATAGTTTTGTCTGTCTTTGTCTGTGGTAATCCAAGAATTGCACATAATATCAGGTGTGTCTTTTGGATAACAGGCTAAATGAAAGTTTAATTGGCCCAAAATGATTTATTTAGACATAAAAAGTTGGATAAATGAAGGAATTAGTGGAGACGCAGACTAGAAAAATTATGATTATTAATTCTGCTGTTTGCTAGAAGGTTATAAAGATGCAGGTACAAAAAAAACTGATAGTGAAAAGGAGAAATATGAGTGAATTCTGGTGGGATGGAAGTGGAACCAGACTCTGAATGAAGTAGGCATTTTGTCCAAAGAGGAAATGGCTGAAGATGTGACAGAGGTGGGGTGAATAAATGAAGAATAATGAAGAATAATGAAATCCCTTCTGAGATTTCAACATCAGCTTTCTCTTCCACTGGGTTAGAAGTGAAAGTCTCTCTCTCCTTCCTCCTCTGCTCTGTGGTCTTTCTGCCTGAACTCTTATCAGATTTGTGTTCGCCTATCCCATTTTATTTTCAGGATTCTGTGGGCCATCCTACAGGATTTTTTGCCCTCCTTCCATCTCTAGTTTCTATAAATTAATTTGAGGTGAGAAGGCAGCCCAGGTGATCTCTTTGTAATATCCCCAAATAGATTCCATTAAATAAAAAAAATCGAAGGAAAACAAAAAGAAACTTTGAAAAAGGTTATCACAAATATTCTCAGCCATTCAGTGCTAAAGACAGTGTCTAGAGGAAGTTAGAGTGGATGGACAGCAAGATGGAAGAAAAGAAGGAGGTACAGAGGTCAAGTAAAAGGCTAAAAAAGGGTGAGGCACCCAGGGGCCAAAGGAGCAACCTTTAGCAATGCCTACAGTGCACCACTAGAGGTTCACACACTAACTGACAGGGTTTTGTGAGGGAGATATAAAATGTTGTACTTTCACATCAAGTGATGTATGATTAACACAAAATATTGCTTGTTGCATCATATGTGATAGACAAAGGATAATCACAAGAATATTAATATAAAAACTAACAAATGAAGGTGGTTTACAATTAATAGAAGCAGAATGGAAAATAGCTTTAAAAGGGGAACTTATGCACAAATTCAAAGGTTGATATTAAGCTTGAAGAAAAAGGAATAAGGGAATGATGAAGGCAGTACTTTACTTTGAAAGTGTATCCAAATTCTAATCCATGGAACTGAAAGGCTTACGAAGACATCTATCAAATCCTGTGAATGGTGAGTGGTGAGATGGACCAATGCAATCCCCCCTAATTTGCAAAGGGAGCTTCACCCCCTCCCTTCCTTGTGCAGACAATATCATACACCTTTGTTGTCCACTACAGACCTAAATTTATGCCCAGAATAAAGTCACAAGAGTGGTCATTTAGATGCAAAATTTGTGGGGGGTCAAACTGGAATTGTTTGTCTATTGTGTCACAGGAGGTGTTCTGAATTGCTAAATACACTGGAAAAGGAGAAAAAGTTCCTCCCCTTATCTTTATCCTGACCTAACTTAAGATTGCTAAAATCTATCCCAGTGACCCATCATTACACAATGAACGAATTGCCATCATCACTTGTTTTGGGGAGATATAATTTGCTGCTGGATACCACAAATTAGCTTTAATAAATGTGGCTAACTACCTATTACAATCCAAGAACTGAACTAGCCTATCTTTTGACTGGTTAGCTCAATGACCTTAGGTCAAGTAGGCCAAAATTGCTTGATTTTTGACAGCATTTGTAGGATGAGTGAGAGAATTGGTGGAGATTCTGGTGGAAGAAGAAACATGGTTATCAATTTTACTGTGCGTAGGATGAAGAGCATAAGGATGGACGCACAAACAGAAGTCTTTAGTGACTTGGATAGATATAAATTCTGGGGAGACGGAAGCAAAACGAGACAATAAATGAAGAAGCAGGCATAACGTTCAGAGAGGAACTGGTTCAAGATTTGATAACAGAGGTGTGGCAAAGAAATGAAGGAATCATGAAAGCCCTATACTATGATTTCAACATCAGCTTTCTCTGTTACAGCTGTTGTCTCTATTACCTCTACCATTATTTAAGAACAGGAATAACAGAACTGGAAAAAATTTATCAGGAAACAGGGAGTAGTTTAAAGAAAAAGAGTGAAAAGGACCATGGCTGCCTTTTCATTGGTGTGGCTGTAGCTGCAGAGAGAGAGAGAGAGAGAGAGAGAGAGAGAGAGAGAGAGAGAGAGAGAGAGAGAGAGAGAGAGAGAGAGAGAGAGAGAGAGAGAGAGAGAGAGAGAGACGGTAGTTAGGAAAACAAACGGTGACGGAAAGGTTGTGACAGCTCTCGATTACGGTCTGTCAGTTGGTCTCCTAAGTCTTTCTTTGGTTTATGAAGGTCATCAGCTGACTTAAGAGAACAATACCACAAAAGCAATGGCATCAGGACAGGAAGGGTGATATGTGCCAACAGACCAGACATTGACAAAATCAAGAAGAAAGTATCACTGACTGATGTCGCAATACCAAGGGACACCGGAGTAGATGAGAAAGAAAGAGAAAAATTGATAAGTATCAAGACCTGAAAATCGAAATAAGAAGGATATGGAATATGCCAGTGGAAATTGTACCCATAATCACAGGAACACTAGGCACGGTCTCAAGCTCCCTGCAAGGAACCTGGAACAACTAGATGCCGAAGTAACTCCAGGACTCATGCAGAAGAGTGTGCTACCAGAAACAGCTCACATAGTGAGAAGAGTGATGGACTCCTAAGGAGGCAGGATGCAACCCGGAACCCCACACTATGAAATATCACCCAGTCGAATGAGATAGAAAAAAAAAATTTTAAAATAATAATACTAATCTAAATACAGTACAGTAATAATTAGATCAATATAAACATCTCTTAAGTATTATAAAGTAATTTTCTTATAAATATAAATCTGGTTGAAACAGAATCACTCATACCTGAGATTCTTCCTCATGTCTGCAGTTTATTCCCCCCGGGGATTCACAGCTTCCTATTCCATACGCTTAAGAAGGGGGGGGGGGCGGCTGGGAGGCCTTATGTATTTTGGGAAGGCCTAAAATAAAGAATTCAATACATAAATATTTCATTTAATTAAATACAAACCACGAAATTTATTATATAAATGGAAAAGGTATGTAACCTATAATATTCAAACATTTATGTTTAAAAGTTTCTCAACATTAACTTGAATTTGAGAGACAGAGCGAGAGAGAAAGACCTTTGTCTGGAGGATACATATTTAACAAAATACTATTACAGGCAGTCCCCGGTTTACGACGGTTCCGGCTTACGACGTTCCGAGGTTACGACGCTTTTCAAATATATTCATCAGAAATTATTTCCCGGCTTACGACGCATGTTCCGGGGTTACGACGCGTCGTACGCCGATCCGACGGAAGAAATATGGCCCCAAAACGGCAGAATAATCATAATTTGAAGGTTTTTTTTATGTAAAACTCAATAATAATGCAGTTTACATCGTTTTCAATGCACCCAGAGCATTAAAAGTAAGGTTTTCTTATGATTTTTGACGATTTTCGACGATTTTCCGGCTTACAACGATTTTCGGGTTACGACGCGGCGCAAGAACGGAACCCCCGTCGTAAACCGGGGACCGCCTGTATTTAACAAAATACTATTATTATTATTATTATTATTATTATTATTATTATTATTATATTATTATTATTATTATTATCATTATTATTATTATTCACAAAACACATAATATATAACAAATTTTCACTACAAGTGTCTTCATAAATATAATCAAAGTTACGTCAACGGTCGATAACAGTTAGGTATTGAATAACCGCCTAGTTGCATAATACAACAGAATTGAGGACAAAGACCAAGTGCTGAAATGGAAATTGACAGTAAAAGGTTTGAGAGGTGTAACAGGAGGAAAACCTCAAAGCAGCTGGAGCACTATGAATCAATTGTTAGGAGAGGGTGGAGGAAAGTAAGATGGAAGAAGGAGAATATGAACGGAGGCACAGTAAAAGGAAAGAAAGGGATTGCAGCTAGTGGCCCATGGGACACAGCGCCAAATGCACAGCAAATGCTGTGTACGTCAAAACGCAAGACGAACAATTTTTATCTCTCTGGGTTGGTTACAATTTCTATGCATTTCCAAAAAATTTGAGAGACTAGCCAGGGTTTAGTCTGAGCCTTTTGGCTCGTAAAAACATCAGGCAATGCTTTATACTACTACCATGGCCCATGCACCCTTCTAGGTTCGGGCAGCTCCCAGTTTACGTGCAAGACAGGCTCTGTGTTTGTCACCAGCCCCTTGGAGATGAATGTAAAACGCGAAACAAAGACGGTAAATATCGTAAACCTAGACAAAAAAAAAAAAGATCAAAAGATGGTACATAGGCTATTCAAGTTGGCGTCTAGCAGGATGCAGGCTGCGGTAGCAGTTTCCAACACAGGACAGAAACAAAAGACAGGAAATATCATAATCATAAATGGGGAGATATAAGTAGTGGCTCCGCGGTGGCAATTTCCTTCTAACTTGACTTTTTCTACAGTCTTTTAGTTGCTAATTATGGATTTATCTTCAGTTTTTGTCGCACAAACGTAATTAACCTGTAATTAACCCCTGAAGTCCATCCAACAAGGGGGCGCCTCCCCAACGTAAACATGTCCGCTCCATTCCTGTGTTCCCCCCCACACAAAACCCCAAATTCCCACAGTCCCCCTTTACTGCTGAGTAGAGTTTAGGGGCAACAAACAAACTCACCGCCAGTATCAGAAGCCCTACAAGTGTAGAAAAATCCAGTTTCCAAGGTAAACACAGGCGCGGAGCTAGTACTTAGAATTACCCATAAGGGTAAGAAACGAACTTAAAAAAAAGGTACTATTACAGTTCCGGTCAAATTCGGATACGTATTATTTTTTTACTCGTTATCATTCACCTTTGAGATGATTCATACATTTTGGTGCCCAGAACCCGAAAATATGTACCATTAGAAGATATTAAGAAGTTTAAGCAGTGAAACATGTAGATATGGCAACAGCAGAGGAATTATTGAGGAGACGGCCCGCTGCTAAAAGTTGGCTGACTCGGTCAGTTAACGAGTTGCAGGATTTGTTAAGAGAAGATGCTTTTGATAGCAAACTCTTAGAGAACGCAGTTAGTATTTTTGATAAAAGACTAGCAGTTTTAGATGATCTTCAAGCAGCAGTGGAATTAGAAATAGACCTTGCTTATTTAAAGGCAGACATAGATGAAACCGATAGATTTCACAGGAGTGCCAGACAGGTTAGGTCTGAAGCAGCCAGACGTTTGAAAGGTGTTAGTACTCAGGCTGATACTGCATCTGTCTCCAGTAAAGATAAACCAGAAGTGAAGTTATCCCGATTAGAACTTCCCCAGTATTCTGGTGATTTGACTGAGTGGCAGTCCTTTTGGGAAAGATTTGATGCATTAGTTGACCAGAGTGAGCTGCCAGTTATTGTCAAGTTTAGTTACTTGCATTCATTACTTCAAGGGGAAGCACTAACAGTTATTCAGGGTTTACCACTTACTTCTGCTAACTATACGGTAGCTTGTGAGCTACTGAAAGAAAGACTTGGTCATCCAGAAAGAATAATTTTTGCCCATGTTCAAGGTTTACTTAATGTTTCCTTTAGACCCAGAAGTAAGGGAGCTTATGTCGAGTCTTTGTGGAAGTTACAAGACCAGCTGCTGAAGCATGTGAGAGGTTTAGAAGCCCTTGGCATCAGCGGTGACCAGTATGGCGTGGTGTTGACTCCAGTCATCCTGTCTCGAATTCCACAAGATATGCGGTTGGAATGGTCCAGGGAAAGTGTAGGCCATGAAAGTGATTTAGAGTGGCTTCTGAATTTCTTCAGAAGGAGAACCAGTGTCATGAAAGGTCTGAAACCTTTAAGGAGTTATCCATGGAGAAGAATGTGCGGCAAGAGGTCGAGAGAAAAAAGTCAAGTTGGGCTTTAGCCCTGCAGACACCATCTAAGGAAGGTACCCCACGGTGTGTGTTTTGTCAGAAGCGCCACCCTTCTGAGCAGTGCTGCCAGATATTACAGTTAGACAGCCATAATCATAAACTCAAAATTCATCAGTTAGAACTGTGTTTCAAATGTCTCCGTACGGGTCATCTTTCCAGAGATTGCAAAATAAAAATAAAATGCACTCATTGTACTGGCTTTCATGTGTTATTTTGTAATTATGGTAAATCCAGTTGTGAAATTAGCAAATTTCCAATTAGACAAAATACTGGTAATAGGTTAAATGATTAGGCTAATGTACAATCAAGTGATGCTATCAATACTGGGACTGTTATATATGTTGGCATTTCTCGTAACCAAAGACTGAAGAGTACTGTGCTGCAGACAGCTACTAAAGTTGAAGTTCTTACTGGTGGTGGAAAATGTGTTGAGGCTGTTGTAATGTTTCATTTAGGAGCAGATAATAACACCTATGCAAGTCATAACTTTGTTAGAAGAATTCAGACTAAGTAGGTTACATCTAAGTACCCTTCACATTCGGCCTTTGGTGATGGGAAATCAAAAAACATGAGAGAACGGAATGTGTATGATGTGAATTTAATCGACACTTGCAGTTGAGGTAGTGTCCACTTGTCCCCCTCTGAGACGTCATAAGGTACCTGATGATATTCTCCAGTCCTTTTCACATTTGAAGTTAGCACAGGACTACGGTCATGTCCGTGATCTCACTTTGGATATTTTGATTGGTGTAGATTATTATTGGAGGTTTATTAAAGCAGATACTATTGTAAGATTTGAGGATTTAGTTGCCCAGGAATCAGTGTTTGGTTATATTTTGTCTGGCTCCTGTCTGTCTGAGGGCCCATGGGGAGGAGAGTATATCTCACCAACTGTTGTGTATTAATATAGCGAATAATGTTAATGAGTCTGAGTTACATAAATTTTGGAGTTTGGAAAGTGTTGGTATTAATGTAGAGGAGGATAACCCTCCCAAAGATCCAGTGTTAGATACATTTGAAGGTACAACTGAGTATGTTAATGGCAGGTATGGTGTTACTTTGCCTCGGGAAAATGAACGTGCTGAACTGAGTTTACTTAATAATGAGAATAATGCTAGGATGAGATTAGCTGCACTCAATCATAAATTTGAGAAAAAAGCCTGATCTGAAAAAGGACTGACAAAGTACTTATGAGTTATGAGCAGGATAGTATTATTGTTGAGGTCCCTTTTTCTGAACTGGAAAGTCCTCATCCCACTTATTATATGCCACACAGACCTGTAATTAAAGACAGCATTTCCTCAGAGGTTAGGCCTGTGTTTGATGCTTTAGCAAAAGGACCTAATGGTATTTCTTTGAATGATTGTGTGGAATCTGGTCGTTCTTTAATTCCTGATCTT
This sequence comes from Macrobrachium rosenbergii, assembly GCA_039081455.1. NCBI lineage: Eukaryota > Metazoa > Arthropoda > Malacostraca > Decapoda > Palaemonidae > Macrobrachium > Macrobrachium rosenbergii. Next base: position 1,707,233 of record JANJGK010000027.1, on the reverse strand, counting down.
GTTGAAGTTTTATTAAGGTTTAGAAGATGGAATATTGCTCTGACAGCAGGCATTGTAAAGGTCTTTTTGCCGATTGGTGTACAACGCCCTGATCAGGATGTACACCGTTTTTTTGTGGCAGTCTGGTAATACAGTAGGCGTTATGAGATTTGTGAGAGTGCCCTTTGGGAATACCAGCAGTCCATTTTTACTGAATGCTACTATTAAACATCATTTAGAGTCATACAATAATTCAGTTACAGTACAAGAGCTTAAAGAGAATTCGTATGTAGATGATTGGCTCTCTGATGCAGATACAGTTGAAGAAGCCAGTAAAATGTTTAGCGAAGCTCAGAGTATATTATTAGATGCTGGTATGACTTTATCCAAGTGGCACACTAACAATGATTTTTTGATTAACCAGCATTATCAGTACTTTGAACCAGAAGTTGAGGATGTAACAAAATTGTTGGGAATGTATTGGAGCCCTCAGAAGATGTGTTTTCATTTGAAGGTCTCAACTTAGTAATTCTGAGTTTAATTACACTAAAAGAAATTTGTTAAGTTTGACTGCTAGATTATTTGATCCACTTGGCTTAATAAGTCCTTTCACCATGTATGCAAAAGTATTGTTTCAAGAGATATGGCGTCTAGGACTTGGTTGGGATGACGTTTTCCCACACAATGTGCAACTAAAGTTCCAGGAATGGATTAATAGTGTTGAGGTTGTTAAAAACTTTGAAGTTAATACATGTTATTTTCCAGGTCTACCTTTGAATTCTGTACAAGATTTGGAAGTACCTGCCTTCAGTGATGCATCAGAGAAAGGTTACGGTAGCTGCGTGTATCTACGTGTACCTAAATCTGATAAGGAATTTCATGTATCATTTGTTACTGCTAGAACTATAGTGGCTCGTATCAAGCAGATTACCTTGCCTCGGCTGGAACTACTTGGAGCCTTACTGAGTGCTCGTCTAATTAAGTCTGTGAAATCTGTTTTACACTTGAATGATAGTGTCCAATTAGTTTGCTGGACAGATTCTTAAGCCTCACTGTCTTGGATAAAGGGTCATCCCACTAAATGGAAAACGTTTGTAGCCAATAGAGTAGTTGAGATTCAAACACTGACATCTCCTAGTGACTGGTTCCATTGCCCTGGCAAAGATAATCCTGCTGGTTTGATGACCCGAGGGGTTACTGGTGATCACTTAATTTCAAACGACATATGGCTTAAAGATCCCAGATGGTTATCTACTTCCTCCTTAAACTTGTGTGCCAATGCTAGTATTGAGGTTGGTGCAAATGATTTTGTTTTCCCCAATGAAGAATATAAGAGAGGAGGAGTGATTATGACTGTTAATGAAGATGTCAGTTCTATATTTGACTTCAGTAGATGGAGTGATTTTACCAAAGTAATGAACATTACTGCCTTGGTTATGAGATTCATTAACAACTGCAAACCTAATGGTGCTAAACTTTCAGGTCCTCTCACTCATAATGAGTTGAGTAGTGCAAAGGACAAGATTTTTATTTGTGTACAAAGGGAATATTATGAGAAAGAAATTAATGTTTTGTCTTGAGGAAAACCTCTCCCTAGGAATTCCTCCTTGAGGAAACTTGACCCTTTTCTTGACTGTAAGGGATTATCGAGAATCAAGGGTAGATTACAATATTCTGACATGAGGTATGACAGCAAGCACCCCATTATAATTCCTTATTGTTATGTGTCTAAACTTATGGTGCAGTTACAGCATACATTTTTGAAGCATGCTGGTCTTCAGACTCTCATGTCAACCATCAGAAACTCTTACTGGACTATTGGATTAAGGCGACTGGCCAAGAGAGTTTGTAAAGAATGTGTTGCTTGCAAAAGATTTGACTCTAGGCCATGTAATCAGCCTCCCCCTCCCTTGCCGGAGTTGAGAGTTAACAATACGTTCCCCTTTGCCGTAACTGGTTTAGATTATGCAGGCCCTTTGTTTGCCATTGATCGCCCACTTAAGTAATTGTATATATTATTATTTACTTGTGCTGTTACAAGGGCTGTTCATTTGGAGTTAACAGACTCTCTTTCTGTGCCTGACTGTACGTTAGCTATACGTAGATTTGCTGCCAGACGAGGTCTTCCGTCTGTGATATACTCTGATAATGCTAAAACCCTAATAAGTGTTACATATAAGCTTCAGCAATATTTTAGTGTTGTGGGTCCTAAATGGAAATTCATTGCCCTCAGGTCCCCACGGTGGGGAGGTTGGTGGGAACGTCTTGTGAGGTCAGTGAAGTCTGTACTAAGGAACTCTCTTGGCAATAAATACAGGATGTAGGATACGGGATATAGGACTTCTGAAGAGATTAATGGAGCATGTCTAGGCAGCACTGCAATGGTACTTACCAAATATTCTGGCATGTAATGTGACACCTCCCTGTCAGCCACTGCGTTACGTCGTATCAGGGTGTTGACACGAGGTCTTCATCAACCTCTCCGAGATCTGTTAAGAAGAGAAAAAACCCTGTCAATCAAATCACTTTTCACAACTGAGCTTCTAAAATGTTACTTGCATTAACTAGCCTATGTATATCACAGCTATTATACAGCTCAACTTTTAAGGTTAACGTACTAGAGTGTAATCAGATGAGTACTGTAAGCGTAAAAGAAGCGGACAGTGAACCAATCCTCAAAATACAATACACCCTATCTGAATGACGAAAAGGACTGCAGGAAACCCTAAAAATCCCCTTTATCAAAGCCACCACTCAGGAGACAACCATTTTGCCTATCCTGCCTCCATGACGTAAACTCCACTAACATACGAGTCTGAATACCCACAACTTATGAGCGATCAATTCAAATATATACAACTGCAGGAATTACAAGACAAAAATATACCAAACTGAACTTAAATTCAAGTGCTGGAGCCAAAGGAATGTGCTGTGCATTGCCCTTCTCTAACCCAGGACTCAGGAAAGGACAAAAAAAGGACACAGCCAAACCATAGACTGCCTTTTCAAGAAAGCTAATTTCTACGGTAGGAAAAACAGGAGCAGTAATAGAACTGCAACCTTTGGCCATAAAAATCTGCATTCGGAAAGGGTAAAATCCAGGAACAAAAGGCTCCATAAGTGTTACGAGATCATCTGACTGGAGAAGGAACATTCAGGGCATTGAAATTATTATTATACAGTCATTTCACTAGAGCAATTTCTACAGAGGGTATTTTCATGTTTTCCCACACCATGAGGGTATTTTCATGTCTTCCCACACCGTGAGGGTATTTTCATGTTTTCCCACACCATCTCAAGCTGGAAAGTAATAATCGGATGATGTTTTGAGGCCTAATACTTCCAAACTTCCCACACCAAATACGACTCTGCTTCAAAGATAGAACCTCTACTGTTCAGTACTTTCAAGTACTTTTCAAGTACTTTGCAGTGCTATACAATTCCTATCATCAACTGAAACTTGTATAATTCAAAGCTCTGAAAGCTGTTCATACAATATCTAGCAGGAGGAACGACTAGCTAGATGGTACAAATGAGGTACAAGCGGCATGAAAACCCACGAAGACCTTTGCCAGCCTTTGAAACAGAATGACTCCACTTTCTTAGATTCAAAGGCAGACCTTCCTCAACCTACAATACTATAACAAATCACTCGTACACTTGTAAATTTCAAGCTTGATAGCTGACATTCCGAGGAATCGTACTGGGACCTGGCAATTCAATATGACTCAGGTGTCAAACAAATTCACTCTAGCCTCAATCAGGAAGCCCACAATTAGTGACATCTTGTATGAAGTCTTGACAAGAATTCAGACAAAATGCACAAGAGAAAACACAGTCGAACTCATTGCCTGTATCAACTCAGAAAGGGAGACTCTATAATAACTTACGTTCAAACAGAAAGTGCGCAAGATTAGATGACAGTAGCGAAGCCTCAACTCACACCTAACCCCAAAGAAGAGAAAGTGACAAAATTTACAGATATGAAGCCCACAAATTCCTCAAGGATCTGGGAGTAAACCATTGGTTCTCTTCTGTCGCCTTTCAGCACGATATATTTTGAGCAGAGATTGGTGTTTGAGCAGCAAAATGCTTTGCGCAACAACAATGGTCTCAGCAAAGACTTCAACGCTGGTTCATTTCAATGCAACAGTCTAATGCAGAAACACACTACACAGGGTTACTAAATGTCATTAGTCTTTTGTCCTAACACCTGGACTGTCTACTTATCAAAGCTGAACTCATTTCCCATGACAGGGCATGAAAGGAAAGTTTCGAGCTGTTTGTAATACAGATTACTGCCTGTGCTTGGGATGGCTTTCATCATACATATGTTCTTTTGAATAAAATTTGTATAAAACCATGACTAGACCTGACCCATCCTTCCATATTCTGAAGGTAAAATGGCAGACTTCACTATTGACAAGTGTTAACTCTAATAAGAATACAGTCAGCCCCCAGATTCACTGACTTATAACTGCCTATTTTGATAGTTCAAAAAACCAAAAAACCCTCTAAATCCTCATACCTGAATATTTCAATAGTTTTATCCAAAAAAAGTGCATTTGGTCGCAAAAACTATATGAAAATACAGTAATTTGTGAATGTTTCTCTATGAAAAATACCATGAGTAATGTGGCAGGTGGCTGGTGTTGCCAGTTTTCGGCGCTGATAAAGGTTACGGCCGCCGGAAACCAGAGCCGAAAGCACGGCAGCTCGTCGCAAGCACCGAGAAAAAGAAACAAGCTGTGGCTGTTGCCCTGTCGTTCCCAAAAGGAAGCGAGATTTTCGAGGAAGTGGATATTGAAGAGTTGACAGTCAACTACAAAAGAGGGAAAAGGAACAGAAACTGGAGAAGTACATTTTAGAATTTGTGGAGAGAAGTGCAGTTCTGGAGAGGTACAAAGTAAGTATACCAAAATGTATTTTAGCATTTCAGCTACTAGAGAGTGCAGGGCTAGAGGTTACAGACAAAGAAATAGTGTTGACAGCAATGTCCGTTAGTGAAACTAATAAAATGTCTGATTCCATGCAGCAAGCCCTTAGGACATCTTTCGGAGGTCAGGAAGTGTCACCATTGGGTGCAGGGTCATAGGCAGAGACACTCGGTTGACATATATGGTAACGTTAGGAAATGTTATGGGTGTGGATCAGGGTACTATCTGTCTCCAGCATGTTCAAAAAATGTGTAGGTTAGTAGTGTAAAGGAGGAAGAGTTATATTCTTTTATTGAAAATCCTAAAATGGTGTCAGTGTTGATGACCGAATCTATTAATTTATGCTGTCCTGGACACAGCCTGCTGTTCTACAGCATGGTGGTGATTGGTTAAAAGCACACACACACAGTCTTTGTCACGAGGACAAAATGAGAATAAAAGAGGAAGAAAATGAAAAACATTTTGGAAATTCATGGAAATACGTTAAAATTGAGGGGCATTTTTTCAGGGCACTACTGCCTTCCGCTAAGGGCTGAGAAAGAAGCCTGCAAGAAACCAGGAGAAATAATGATGACATTGAGAGATGATGAAAAGGAAAAGATAGAAAAATCGCACCAACAATCTGGTCATCCCACATCTAAGAGACCGATCCAGCTGTTGAAGGATGCTGGTGTGAAGGTCAAAATGTGCTAAATGAATGCAGAAGAAGTGTCACATAGCTGAGGTCTGCAGGAAATATGAGAAAACACCATCAAGGCCAATTGTTAGGAGTTCAATGAAGTGGTGGCATTAAACCTAAAGGAGTATCAAAAATGGGATATACATTTTCTGCAAATGGTGGATACAGCAAGAAGTCAAGACCCCAAGGATATAATAGAGAAAATTATAGTGGCATTTTTGGGAACTGGTTTGGGACCCCCTGTGAAATTCTTGTGTGACAACAGTGGGGAGTTTGCCAACAAGCTTCTGGAAATGTGTGAGAATGTGAACAGCAGCATATTTTCCCAAAATGGTGACAAAAACGATGGCCGAGCAACCAGAACTGCCTTCAAAAGTGGCTTTGGCATGGGCAGTCATTGCTCAAAATTATCTCAAAGTGGTAAGGGGTTTTAGCCCTTATCAGCTTGCATACGGGCAGAATCCTAACCCTACCCTGTACCACGAATGAGGAACTTCCTGCACTGGGGGGTACTACAACATCTCAATGCTAGAAACTCCACAAGAAAAGCCTTTATTGCTGCTGAAACTTCTGAGAAAATATGACGGGCACTAAGACGCAAGGCAAGAACTCTTGGTAAGGTCCTTACGAATGGAGATCATGTCCTTAAGAATGGAGATCAAGTCTATTTTAAGAGGGAAGACCAAAAGGAATGGAAAGGACCAGCTACAGTCACTGGTCAAGATGGCAAAATGGCGATCTTGAAATATGGTTCAAATATTGAAACACACATTCAGGATATACAATACAGTTTTGATAGAAACACTGAGGAAGGAAGAAATGAAATGCTTGATAATCTGAGATATGAAATGGACAACAGCAAGAAGAATGAGGCAGAAGAAGTTATAAATCCAGTGGGAAATTTGAAAAATGAGGAGGAAGAAAAAGAGAACCACACCATGGTTGAGGACGCTTCATCTGAAGATAATTTAAAAATCAAAGGTACTCCAAAGATGGGACAGAATAAGATTCCTGCCGAAAGAGTCTGATGAATGGCCGACAGGAACTGTTCACAGCCGTGCTGGAAAACCTACAGGAAAATATAGCAGCTGGAGGAATATTGAACACAAAAATGGACATAGAACAGCCACTGACTGGAGCAGAGATGTGGATAAACGGCTGCCAGTTTTAGAAGACGGAGTGAAAACACAGAACGACAAGAACTTGATCAAGCAAAACGAGAACTAGAAACCCGGAAGAATTTTGGTGTACAGGAGGAAATGCCTAACTTGAGTCAAGATGCATTGTCAGTTCGATGGTGTGGTGGGCTAAGCTTGGGTTCGTACGATGAAAGACGTTTGTATGAATTAATTGTTCTGTTTTGTTTGTTATGACTTTATTTTATTTTTGTTTGATTTTTTTTTTGTTTTCTTATTAAGTTCAACGTGTGTATTCGTTGTTTATGAATGTGTTGTTGGTGTATGATCGTTTAATTAATTGTTATTTTTACGTTTTTCTACTTGTCGTTCACCCCCAGGGAGGTGTTTGCTTGCATGAGTGTGTAACAATAGGAGGAGCTCCCCTTCACCTGAACTGTGTTTGTAATGCTCTGGATAAGAATGATCCTTCAGTCTTGAGGGTCCAGAAACGGCCAGTCCTCTGTTTGATAAAAACAAGTTTACTAAATATAAAACAACTAAATTGCACACTTCAAGCAAGCAAAATGTGTCGCTCAAGAGCTTCGCCATGACGACCCAACCTACCCGAACAAAAATTTGCGTTTGCAATCGAATAACGATCGTCAAATGCATAATACACTAGAATATAGAAGTCAGGGCAATGACCTAGTGCTCGGACCTATGAGGTCATAGTGCCGCATGATTTGGTCACTTGACATTTAATGCGCACGTTTTACAAAATCAAAGACGAACGATTCTTATTCCTTCGGGTTGGTTACAATTCCTAAACAAAAGACATAAACAGCATGAAATATTCCAGTTGGTGACTGGTGCGGGGGTGGGGGAGGTTTTGTAGAACGACAGGACGGAAATCGACCTAACCTTTCCTACAATACAGCGTCCTGACCTGACCAGACCTTAACCTTCATGACCTCACTTAGGGTACCGTGCCCTGACCTGGCCCAAGGGAGGGGGGGGTTCCCCACGCCCCTGGACCCCCCAAAAAGTCACACTAAACATTGGAAACGATATACTAAGCTTCTGTTGGGGGGGCAGCGACCATCGCCTTCACAGTACCCCGGTAAATATTCCGGTCGGGTATTTGTAGCCTAAATCGGTGGTAAACATTTAGTGTTCATTAACCAACGCTAACACGTTATTAATGACGCTAATTACCACATTAATTACCCCAATACCTGTGGAGGAGCCTCCGTGACGTCATCGGCCGTCCCAAGACTTCGGACCCCAAGGCAAAGACAGCTTCCCTAGCCTTACTAATCAGGCTAGTCTGGGGGGGGGGCTAACACGTTATTAATGACGCTAATTACCACATTAATTACCCCAATACCTGTGGAGGAGCCTCCGTGACGTCATCGGCCGTCCCAAGACTTCGGACCCCAAGGCCAAGACAGCTTCCCTAGCCTTACTAATCAGGCTAGTCTGGGGGGGGGGAGCATTTTAACTGCTTCATTAACTAAAATTTTTTTACTGTCATTAATGCCGTTTTATTTCATAAAACGTCATTAATAACAGTTCAAGTGGTCTAAACTAGTTAACACCGAAAATACCTTTTTTTTTTTTACAAATATCAAACACATAAACTGTTTTCGTCGCGTTTTTTTGGCGGAAAAGTGTCCTACAGCAGTGTAATTAAGGATTTCAGTTGTAATTACATTTGTAATTCATTAAACTTACCCGTTAATTACAGTTGTCTCGGGTCCCAATTGGGGGTCAGGCGGTAGCATTAGTAGTATTAGGCGATTTTGCCTTTGCAACGGCCCACCCCTTTTCTCGTTTGATTCCTCTTTTGCTTGTGCTTGTTGATGTTTGTTGTGTTTGTGTTTGTTTTTAGGTTGGTTTTGCTTGTGTCTGTCCATTTTTTATTGTGCCTGTCCTTGTTTTTCTTTTGTTGAAGTTCATTGTCTCTGTATGACCACGCCTTCATATAAATACTTCCATATGTATAATTTCTTCATTTTGAGTGTCCCTTTGTATTCAGGGAACGTTTAAGTACCATTCTCTCCGAGAAACACTTAAGATAAGTCTTTGTAAGTTGCATTAGGGTACAATTTTACCCTCACAGTTCTGAAATTTGTGAAGTAAGGCGCTCTGCTACCGTGGGGGTACCTTTTGGGGGGGTAGCGTGGGGGGGCCGGTGGGTTCAAGAACAGAAGGTGCCCAACGGAATCCCTGCCTTACATTCCTATTATTTAGCTTTGACTTCGTCTCCAGATGTTTCCCCATAACTATAAGCCAAGGTATTTCTTACTTTATTGAAGTAATTATTATTCATATTCAATGTAATTAATTTTAAGTTACTTTTAACCACAAGGAGTGCAATAATAATTACGATAATTGCATTACTAAAGTTTGTCAGGATCAAAGTAGTACGTACGAATGCAGTGATCTAAAAATAACTCTACTACTGACTGCCTGGCTGACACCAGAGACTCTCTCTCTCTCTCTCTCTCTCTCTCTCTCTCTCTCTCATAATATACCAATCTCCTTTGCAATTGTTTTAAAATACTTGAAATATGAACAAATGAACTGCCATTAGGTCTAGCTTTAAAACTCTGCTTGTGACATCACTATGTGTTTCCGAAAGCTTCGATAAGGCCCCAAAAATTCCATTTCTATTAATGTAAAAAACTTACTTATCGTAATTGTACTAAAATCAGTAAAAATGAATAATTTCTATCATAAATTCCATAATTACTTTATGATTTTGGTTGAGTGGAAGAAAATATGAAAAATGAATGACTTTTCGAAATGTTTTGAATTTGCTGCAACTATACAAACGCAGATGACAGCCAGGTTGTACCTTGATGGATTTAAACCCTTTGTGATATAAATTCAATAATAACTTTCTATATTATTGTTATGGCTTTCAAAAGGATAAATCTAAATAGGTGAGAGAGAGAGAGAGAGAGAGAGAGAGAGAGAGAGAGAATTGTGTGTGAGACCGTGCATATGTATGAGAGAGAGAGATAGGTTGTGTGTGAGACAGTGTGCATAAGTATGAGAGAGAGAGAGAGATAGGTTGTATGTGAGAGAGTGCATATGTATGAGAGAGAGAGAGATAGGTTGTGTGTGACTGTGCATAAGTATGAGAGAGAGAGAGAGATAGGTTGTATGTGAGAGAGTGCATATGTATGAGAGAGAGAGAGATAGGTTGTGTGTGACTGTGCATAAGTATGAGAGAGAGAGAGAGAGAGAGGTTGTATGTGAGTGTGCATATGTATGAGAGAGAGAGAGAGGTTGTGTGTGAGACAGTGTGCATAAGTATGAGAGAGAGAGAGAGAGAGAGAGAGAGAGAGAGGTTGTATGTGAGAGTGTGCTTATGTATGAGAGAGAGAGATAGGTTGTGTGAGAGACAGTGTGCATAAGTATGAGAGAGAGAGATAGGTTGTATGTGAGAGAGTGCATATGTATGAGAGAGAGATAGGTTGTGTGAGAGACAGTATGCATATGTATGAGAGAGGGAGAGGCTTAAAAATAGGAAAAAATGGATAAGTTTTAATCTTAATATTCAGGTTAATTTTAATGGTTCTTAATATCTATTCAGTCAAACCTTTGCCATGTCTATGAATTTCTCCATCTATATTCTGTATAAAAAAATCTAAGCAAAATACTTAATTAGCATTTAATAACTTAACACTTGTGTTCTGACTTTAAACCCATATCACACTGTAGTTCGTTAACATTGTTCAGGTTTTGAAACAATTTAAGTTACGACTTCTGTCGCTATAGAAACGTGACAACTACAGCTGAGGCCACTTATTGTACTGTTAAAAATGTAATGCAAACTATTTATACCATTAACTTTAAATTTCCTTGGAAGGTGCAAGTTGTGTGAACTAATCTGTAATTGTCAGTTGAACATTCAAGCTCAGGTATGTTAATATATCAGGGGTGTGAGGAACAACTTTCCTACCCCTTATACTAACAAACCTTAACCACAAATAAAATTACATTTGTCAGCTTTCAAAGGAAATCCTTGCTTCTTACATACTACAGCTACAGGGCATAGCTGTATACTCTTAAAAGCTAATATTAAACAATCGCTCTATACAAAACCAAAGTTAAGGTTATTTCACTCAACAGGTTGAGCTATGCATGTGAATACAAAGTTAAGGAATTTCTTGAAAGATAGCCATTTTCTTCTTGCAGTCAAAGTTACTTCTTGAAAGATTAATCTGATTTTTCTTCTTTCAGTGCATTTAAGACAATGAGCAAGGTGATTCAGGCGTTACTGTACCTTATATGAAAGTTATTTTTCCATCAATCTATCACGTTTCTATTACTCCTTTGTGGGAATCTTTACAAATAAACTACAAGTCTCTTGGGCCATTCACAAAATATGCAGTCCTTTCCCCAGGATCTCAACCTTTTAACCCTGTGGTAGACTTGCTTTGACAACATTTAGTCATTGGATGTGACAAGGGTAAAACTAGTAAATAAAAAATTGAAAACTTAATAAAATTAGCAAGTTTTATTGCAAGTACAATACAATGCAAAACAGTTTAATAGTACAATACTTCAGTTTGCTTGCATAAAAGGAACTTAATATAATAAACAGTTCATAAATTATCTAAAAATAACTTAGTTAAGCAGCAACTATAAAATCAATTAACAGAAAATATAATCATTTAAAAACATTTCAGTTTGTGGACACAAGTGCCAGTAACTCATTACTAGCAATATACTAAAACTAAGAAAAAAATCTTTTAGATAGTTCAAACTTACAATTAACTACTTAAATTTACAATGTACAAGGCTGGAAAAAAAAAAGTTTAAAAATAGTTTGGTAACATGAAAATAGAGGTAATTACAGAAGTCTTGAAAGATTCTTAGGTTGTACACTTGGCAACAAGTGATTGAGATTCATAAAAGTATAACAGGTAGTTCCAAGTGTAAGATTGTCATTTAAATGACAATATATAAAAACTGAGGTAAATAAAGTTCTTTGGGTAAAGATTTAAAAAATGAATATACCAGAAATAATTACAAAGTTCATTAAAGATTCAGTTTGGTTGTACACTTAAAAAGCAACTGAAATTCACAATAAATAAGTTCCCTTGAATAATTGCATTATGGAAAACCAAATTATTGCTGTTGAGAAAATAGAGGGGAAAGCTTCAAATTAAAATGGAAAAATAGAGAATTAAATATGAAATATTCAGGATTGTTATAAAACTTGTGTTATCATGAGACTGGGCACTTGCTGGACACTTAACTTTCCCACTTCCAGACAATAGTAAAACGAAGGAACGCACAGAACTTCTCCTATAAATACACAAACACTGAACGGCTACACAGCAACAAAGCAAAGGGGAATCATGAATGTTAAATTAAACCAAGGTAATTACCTCTAGGAGAGTTAAGCATAGTAAACTATATGCTTTATACAATGCAGTTCCACATGCCCTTGTAATTCCTTAAGTATGGAAGCCCCAAGGCAAAACTTAAGGGCCCTTAAATAAGGAAGTTAATTTAGTCCACCAGCATTACTGATAATATCAAGCAATCATTGGGGCAAAATTGAATTCTTCACAAACGGCAGCCAAGAAAAGTCAGCCATCACCACTTGAAACAGCACAAACACTTGCAAGGCACAGCAGACACCAGTCTTGTCACAAAGCTTCCATAAAACAGCAGAAATTGGCTGAAATTCCAAGAGATTTAACTTCCAGAAGATATGTTTTCCATGAGAGGATCCAGGAAAAACCGCAATAGAACTGGTTCCGTTGAAATTTCTGGTCCTTCTCATCACCTCTGAACAATGGTCCCAAGGGCTGTGAAAAAGGATTAAGGAAGTTTTACAAAGCTAAGTTCCATCATCACACCACTAGGTGGTGGGCTGGTCACAAAGGCCCCTCTTACCCTGAGTTTAGGAAAAAAAAGTCTTGATGTCAGATGAAATCTAATTATCTTTAATGTTAATTATTGCTTAAGTTAAAGTTCAAGTTAATTCAGTGGGTTACATTCCATCCATGGGTCAGTCATGAAATATATGAATATGTGCTTTAAATTTTCCCATAAAAACAATTAGCATTTACTTGCTGCCTAATATACCTTTGCATTAATTTACAATTATCTTAAGAAGCCATTAAGAATATGTGTTTTATGCCAAATGACCTGTACAGTATACCACATAAATACCAATATGCCTTGTAATTCATTAGTGTATAAAAGAAAAAAGGCTAAAGAATCATTTAAAGTTGTTTTAAAGCCCAGTGCCTTCTAATTCATTAACATGAACCTAAAAAAAAAAGCACTTTAAATGCCATCCAATAAAACAGGTTTTTGTTCCCAGCTGTCAAAGTTGACCTTGAAAATGTAGTTGACCTTGAAAATGTTGAGGTGGTTGAAATCCTGTAAGACCGTAGTGATTCAAAGACTGATCAAATTTATATTCATAATTTGTCAATAAATACGTAATTTATTTCTTAAAATTTAATAAAATACTTATACTAAATGAATTTAAGCTTTAAAGACTGATTATATCGCCATTATAATTATTATACATGGTTTGCTGTATGTGAAACATTATCGAAATATTACGAAAAAAGCAAAATCGTGGGTGTGTAATTACAATTGGCTTTGCCGCTATATAATAGGTTGAATAATTATGTCTTCTACAAGACTGTAGTACCTCAAAGATTCATCGAAATAACATTTATAATTTGTCAATAAATACGTATATATTTTTCATAAAATATAAAAAAAAGTATAAATATTATATTTTATCTTTTAAATACTAATTATCATCATCATTGTCATTATCAACAATGTCAGATACGTAAGAAACATTACCAAAATATTACGAAAACGCATTTGAGAGGGCTGTACTGTAAATCAAGTATAAAAACATTCAAAAATAGGCAATTTAACGAATATTATCATGTTAAAAGCCACGAAATTACACTCTACAATAACTAAAATGCGCATTTTATCGTTGGAGTGCGTCAAAGCTCGCTTACGCGCGCGCACAGCCTCAAAATAAGGAAGATTACACATGAGGGTAGGGGTTGTGACGTCACCGTCATCATGGCCGGCCCGATCACTTTGTCAACAAACGCCTTATTTCAACTGAAACTTGGTAATATAATTAAATGTAATTAAATATTTAATATGGAATTGCCTCTCAGGGGTTAATTACGTAATTAGGGACGTTCCTGTATGAAAATATCCTGAATTATGCGTCGAGTTGAGCTTAAATCGGAGGTTATTATGAGAAGCCTCGAGATCATTCAATTGCAGGTGCAAGATGGGGTCTTGATACTTAGCTTTATATCTACTCTATTAAGTTGATATGCAATTGCATATCAACATTGTTGAATTGATTTTTCTGGGCACACGAAAAGCACCAACTGAGGATTGAAAGCCCCCTTTGGCAACAGCCCCCCCCCCCCCCTGTGGTGGGTGGCTGTGTCATTACTCAACCCCTGTGGTAGGGGGCTGTGTCATTACTCAACCCCTGTGGTAGGGGGCTGTGTCATTACTCAACCCTTGTGGTAGGGGGCTGTGTCATTACTCAACCCCTGTGGTAGGGGGCTGTGTCATTACTCAACCCCTGTGGTAGGGGGCTGTGTCATTACTCAACCCCTGTGGTAGGGGGCTGTGTCATTACTCAACCCCTGTGGTAGGGGGCTGTGTCATTACTCAACCCTTGTGGTAGGGGGCTGTGTCATTACTCAACCCCTGTGGTAGGGGGCTGTGTCATTACTCAACCCCTGTGGTAGGGGGCTGTGTCATTACTCAACCCTTGTGGTAGGGGGCTGTGCAGGCCTCTCTACTCTCAATTCCCCTTTCGGCACCGAATGCCCTCGTCGCAGGAGCCAGCACTTTAGCCTCTGGCCTGAATTATGCATAACATTCCATTGCATCGGAGCCGCTGAAAGTCTGCGGGACCCTTCTTTTGGCGCCAAAAAATCGCCGTCGAAAACGCGCCGTTTTTAAGGTCGTCCCGTTAGGCTACAAACATGAGGGTGACCCGCTAAACTACAGTAGCGAGAGCGGGGTTTCCTACTTGCCGAAACGTACGGCGTTCGCTAGTTTCCGACCCGCTAATCTACGTTCATGAGGCTGACCCACTTCACTGCGTGTGTGAGGCTGACCCTGCCACCCTACATCAGGGCGGACGGAAAACGCTAGCCTAGGCTACCTGTAGCCTACGTAAGAAAACCTCGGTTAGGCTATTCCCTACCGACATTAGAACGGGCACAAATTTTGTAACGGCGATTTTTTGGTAAAATTTTACAAGTTGCCAATAAGACTCCAGACGGCCATTTTTGCACGAAAAACCTTTTTGAGTTTTTCATGCAAAAATGACTATGAAATAATAGGGCACTAAAAGACCCTTAAAATACCAATATAACTTCACCAACGGGTGTTGTTGACTGGTTACAATGTTGCCCTATTAGCTATGGAGGGGAGGGGTATTCTTACCTTATGAGTCGTAAATTTTCTAATTTTTTTATTTGTCATTTGCGAATAGTGTTTATGGGGGTCAAAATAATGAGAATGAAGAGCTGCTCTTTTCACAAATGTAAGTTACAATTTCATAGTGTGGATTGGCAACTTCTAAAATGATACCAAGTATGTGGTAGCCCTTTGTTGGCCGAGTTGGTTGAGCTTCAGACCGTCATTCGATGGGCCGGAGTTCGATTCCCGCCGCCGGCTGATGAAGAGTTAGAGGAATTTATTTCTGGTGATAGAAATTCATTTCTCGCTATAATGTGGTTCGGATTCCACAATAAGCTGTAGGTCCCGTTGCTAAGTAACCAATTGGTTCTTAGCCACGTAAAATAAGTCTAATCCTTCGGGCCAGCCCTAGGAGAGCTGTTAATCAGCTCAGTGGTCTGGTAAAACTAAGCTATACTTACTTTTTTACTTAACATATCTGGTCTCAGTTCGGCGTGGCGGAACAGCGCTGTGCGCCTTATCCGCATTTTTAACGATTCTTGGCGGGCACGTATGCTCTGGCAAGCGGTAGTATCTGTATTCGCTGTAGCCACAGGTTACAAAAAACAACTGGGGCCAGTTCCGAAACCCTACCTAACCGTAGAAAGGGGGCTAATCGGTGTGCTCACCTCATTCAAAGTTGCTGCTGCTGTCTGACCACGCAGGTCCTAAATCCGAAACGACCCAAAATGGACACGGAACGCATTCCAGGTATCGCTTCTGGGAACAAAATAAAGTCGTGACTTTCCATCGCGGCGGTTCGAGAAAGAAAGAAAGCGTGGTTCTGGTGTTGGCCAAGGCCTACGAATCGTATCGTTAGAACACGTTACGATTGGTTCGAAGTGTTTGATCCGTAAGCCCTAGGGCATGACCTGGGTCAGTCTGAGATACGATTGGACGGAACTGAATTTCCCGCGGTACGGCCGTGGCGCCGTGCGGTGGCAGCCTTAGGAACTGCGGGTTGAGAGAAGCGCCGCACATCGGCCATCTGACCAACTACGGGAGAGCGTTGCTCCGTGACACCGTTCGCGTCAACTTGGTACTTAGAAAGAGTTGCGCTCCGCTGAAAAAATTGTCGTTCGGGGAAATCAAGCAAACTGGTCGAGTAAGTTACTTTTTGGGTAGAATCGGTCCCGCCGAACAGTTTTTATTCTATGCAGTTTTTCATTTGGAGTCATTGTTAATGAGCTACGGGGGCGTCCCTACGATATGTAAACTGCCCATTGCATTTACTGACAATAGGTCAATGTTCGGCTTACTTAGACTTGCAGCAGACTGGACGTAGATCGTGTACGTGTTTGGTGTCCCTCTCGAGTTCCGAGTTTTCAATTGCAGCGTCTGTAAATGGTTTTGTTAGCTTAGTTTTGGGTGTCCAAATTGTGTGTGGGCTTTTAACGCTGTTTTCTTTACAATTGTTACGGTGAATTGGTAGTTCTGGAGAGGGAGGCTTCAACCTTCCGGACTCGCCACTGGTAGCTAACACAACCCTCGGTAATTGTTCAGGAGAGGGCCGCACCCGAATTTTTAGGTTTAACGACGAAAAACGGCAAGAAACCATCAGATTGGTGCTGCACAATGCATAGAAACATGAGGAAACTCTTTAAAAACAAGAAACTATCACTTACTCTTACACATATAATCTAACCCTAAATCTACTACTACAATTATAGGGGACCCCCAGTGGGAACCGGGGTTTTGGGTGGGGGGAAGAGGATAAAATGATTTGTAGGGCACTAGCTAACCTAACACAACCACCTAACCTAACCTAGGGCGCCATATCCCTACCTAGACCTAGCGGGGGGGCTTTGCCCCCCTGCGACCCCCCCTTAAGGGCACTACCTAACACAACCATCAAACTTAAATGGTGTCTCTGGCACAAATCCACTAATTTTTCTATATTTCCTGAATACACTTGACAAAATTCACCGTAACTTATGTAGCATTCACTTCAAGAAAGTGGACTTTCCTCAACAGGATCTGGAATTCTGCTGCGAAGTGGTTCCTGCTACGGATTCCATGTCTAAGAAGGAACTGAAATGGCGTTGATAGGATAATGTATTCTTGCGCCGAGAAAATCTTCAAACACCCGCGCCATTGGCCAAAGTTTATGAGGTGTCAAAAAATGAAACTATGATTGGCTACACGCATAAGACGTCATAGTGTACTATTTCTCTGCGGATTTTAGCAGTTACACGGCTCATTTGAGCTGAAACAAGACACAGTAAACAATAACAAAAGACTTAGAAAAAATCTGGGAGGAGGAGAAGAGTAGTACGAGTTTGATCGCCGATATTTCGAATTTTATTGAATTTTACCACATTATCTCACTCACATACCACTATTTACACACATTGCTACACATTCTAGTAAAAAAATATTGAACATCACTAATATCTTCATGCGGCCCTCTCCTGAACATTTACCGGTTCTTTGTTTGCGTCTCCTCTGTGTCCCTCAGCTCCAACCCCTTTCATTCCTTTGACTGTTTCTCCTCCATTCCTATTCGTTTCCTTCCATCTTGCTGTTGTTTCAAAAGGTTTTCCTCTTCCTGTTACGCCTGTCAGGCCTCTCTACTCTCAATTCCCCTTTCAGCACCGAATGTCCTCGTCGCAGGAGCCAGCACTTTAGCCTCTGGCCTGAATTATGCCTAACATTCCATTGCATCGGAGCCGCTGAAAGTCTGCGGGACCCTTCTTTTGGCGCCAAAAAATCGCCGTCGAAAACGCGCCGTTTTTAAGGTCGTCCCGTTAGGCTACAAACATGAGGGTGACCCGCTAAACTACAGTAGCGAGAGTGGGGTTTCCTACTTGCCGAAACGTACGGCGTTCGCTAGTTTCCGACCCGCTAATCTACGTTCATGAGGCTGACCCACTTCACTGCGTGTGTGAGGCTGACCCTGCCACCCTACATCAGGGCGGACGGAAAACGCTAGCCTAGGCTACCTGTAGCCTACGTGAGAAAACCTCGGTTAGGCTATTCCCTACCTCCCTACCGACATTAGAACGGGCACAATTTTTGTAATGGTGATTTTTTGGTAAAATTTTACAAGTTGCCAATAAGACTCCAGACGGCCATTTTTGCACGAAAAACCATTTTGAGTTTTTCATGCAAAAATGACTATGAAATAATAGGGCACTAAAAGAACCTTAAAATACCAATATAACTTCACCAACGGGTGTTGTTGACTGGTTACAATTTTGCCCTATTAGCTATGGAGGGGGGGGGGGTATTCTTACCTTATGAGTCGTAAATTTTCTAATTTTTTTATTTGTCATTTGCGAATAGTGTTTATGGGGGTCAAAATAATGAGAATGAAGAGCTGCTCTTTTCAAAAATGTAAGTTACAATTTCATAGTGTGGATTGGCAACTTCTAAAATGATACCAAGTATGTGGTAGCCCTTTGTTGGCCGAGTTGGTTGAGCTTCAGACCGTCATTCGATGGGCCGGAGTTCGATTCCCGCCGCCGGCTGATGAAGAGTTAGAGGAATTTATTTCTGGTGATAGAAATTCATTTCTCGCTATAATGTGGTTCGGATTCCACAATAAGCTGTAGGTCCCGTTGCTAAGTAACCAATTGGTTCTTAGCCACGTAAAATAAGTCTAATCCTTCGGGCCAGCCCTAGGAGAGCTGTTAATCAGCTCAGTGGTCTGGTAAAACTAAGCTATACTTACTTTTTTACTTAACATATCTGGTCTCAGTTCGGCGTGGCGGAACAGCGCTGCGCGCCTTATCCGCATTTCTAACGATTCTTGGCGGGCACGTATGCTCTGGCAAGCGGTAGTATCTGTATTCGCTGTAGCCACAGGTTACAAAAAACAACTGGGGCCAGTTCCGAAACCCTACCTAACCGAGCAGCAAAACAAATGTAGAAAGGGGGTTAATCGGTGTGCTCACCTCATTCAAAGTCGCTGCTGCTGTCTGACCACGCAGGTCCTAAATCCGAAACGACCCAAAATGGACACGGAACGCATTCCAGGTATCGCTTCTGGGAACAAAATAAAGTCGTGACTTTCCATCGCGGCGGTTCGAGAAAGAAAGAAAGCGTGGTTCTGGCGTTGGCCAAGGCCTACGAATCGTATCGTTAGAACGCGTTACGATTGGTTCGAAGTGTTTGATCCGTAAGCCCTAGGGCATGACCTGGGTCAGTCTGAGATACGATTGGACGGAACTGAATTTCCCGCGGTACGGCTGTGGCGCCGTGCGGTGGCAGCCTTAGGAGCTGCGGGTTGAGAGAAGCGCCGCACATCGGCCATCTGACCAACTACGGGAGAGCGTTGCTCCGTGACACCGTTCGCGTCAACTTGGTACTTAGAAAAAGTTGCGCTCCGCTGAAAAAATTGTCGTTTGGGGAAATCAAGCAAACTGGTCGAGTAAGTTACTTTTAGGGTAGAATCGGGCCCGCCGAACAGTTTTTATTCTATGCAATTTTTCATTTGGAGTCACTGTTAATGAGCTACGGGGGCGTCCCTACGATATGTAAACTGCCCATTGCATTTACTGACAATAGGTCAATGTTCGGCTTACTTAGACTTGCGGCAGACTGGACGTAGATCGTGTACGTGTTTGGTGTCCCTCTCGAGTTCCGAGTTTTCAATTGCAGCGTCTGTAAATGGTTTTGTTAGCTTAGTTTTGGGTGTCCAAATTGTGTGTGGGGCTTTTGACGCTGTTTTCTTTTGCAGTTGTTACGGTGAACTGGTAGTTCTGGAGAGGGAGGCTTCAACCTTCCGGACTCGCCACTGGTAGCTAACACAACCCCCCCCCAAGAGGCGGCATGAGCCCCAAACCACGCCCCCCCCCCTGGGCGGAGCCATCGGAGACGAGCGGGTTGCCTCGGCAACAGTGGCCACATTTCTGAAGCTGACTTCGGCAGGGAAGGTTCTCCTCTCATCCCTCCCGCTGCTTACAACTTCGGTTTGCCGGTTCTCATTCCACTCCCAGATTATGGAGAGGCAAACTCTCACTTCCGTGGAGGGTCATCGGCTTGGCGAAGATTCCGAGGAGGAGGAGGAGGATGCAGGCAACAACAGGAAACGTCCACTATCGACGGCAGGAAGTGAGGTACCTTCAGATTCTGACATTGTTAATATGCGACTCCAACAGAATCAAACTCTCATGCACATTATTCAGAAAGGTTTTAGATTTTGTTTACAGCGAAAACGTCACGTGGAAAGCAGCGGAATGGGACTCGTGGCGTCATCAATGCAAATGGCGGCCCACTTTTTGGAAGGTTCGAGCAGCCATTTCCGAACGTAGCGTAAGTACCTTAAGCAATGCATGATTACAGCTTTAAATTATAGGAGGAAACCAATTAAATGCTCTAGGGATAAAGAAACTTATTACTAGGTATACGAAACTAAGGGCTTGCCTGACACTCAAAAACCCGCAGCTTAGTAGTAACTAGTAGTAGGCTAGACCACTGGTAAGTTAGGCCGTTTGGGTTCACAATTCCCACTTTCAACCTATCGACATTAGCCCAGGCACTGGGGGGGGGCGGCGATCTGCAAAGGATAACATATGAGGCAGGTCTAGATTATGTCAATAATAACAGAACTAATCCTAACATATTCACTTAAATAAGGTCCTGAATTAACCTAAGAGGGCTATTTGAGTCGTGAACCCCATTGCTTGACTTCAGCCTTCTAGGTCTGCTGCTGTCCATATTCATCAGACCTGTTGAACAAAAATTGAAATTAAATTATGGAAAATAAATCACTGATACAATTACACATTCATCTCGGCAGAAGTGGTTCACCTGCTAAGAAGAATGAGGGCCCCCCCACCTACTAAGCGCTCGAGACGATCACCTGAGTTACCTGAAAGTGCAAATTTAAACCTCTTTTCCTTTTATAATAACGAAGATGGAAATGGTTACGAGGATTTCAGCCTTCTTACCTTCCATAAACCCATTCCTTCATATATTCCCACCAATTTCAAAGCTGAACCATCTTTTCACAGAGAAGGGAAAATTCTTTTGAACAACTCACTATTAGCTTTAACTTTCAGTGAAGGCCATAGTGATAATCTGGGTAAATTCTTTGTTAGTAGTCAAAATAAGGAGTTCTCAGACTTTTTGAAATTGATCAATACTCCAAAGTTGAATTTCTGGCCTGAAGGTGAGATATTTGATGATAGCCACAAGAGGAAATTTTCCTATGACATAGAAAGTATTAAGATGAGTATTTCCGCCTTTCAAGGGCATGCATTACTGGCACACACAGTATATCCCGCTAAAGTAAATGACATTGAGTTCCCGTCCAAGATTATTATTGGTCCTCTGAGAAGGAACATAGACTTGGTAAAAAATTTGATAAGGAATTTTAGAAGTAGAGCACTTCCCAGATACCTCAAGGAAGAGATGAGAGATCTCATAATCAAAGCAGACATTAGAGAAATTTGGAATATAAGTGAAGACCAAAAAACTGCCATTGCTGCCTGCTTTCGTAAGGGTCCCCTCCTCAGAGGAGGGGCAGCAAACTTCAGGGGTAGGAGATTCAACTTTGGTGGCAGATTTCAGGGAAGCAGGTACAATTTCCCCAAAGGAGGGAGGTCCCAAAATAACTTTAGCTTTGGATTCAAGTCTCGGCCACTTAGAAGAGGTAATAGGCGAGGTGAGTTCAGGGGGCGGGGTGGAGATTCCAAAATGGACAAGCGAATAATTCAGGAGCCAAAGAAAAGAAAGACAAATAAATTTTTCTCCATCCAAGAAATTGAGCCGTGCTCAGCACCAGTTTTTGATGCACCAGTGCACAATAAGCTTAACTCGGCACCAGACCAAGATGCTTGCTCAGCTCCAGACCATGAGTTTTACTCAGCACCAGTTGATAACGAGTTTCACTCCGCACCAGTTGTTAATGAGCTTTGCTCAGCACCAGATAATAACGAGCTTTGCTCAGCACCAGACCACCATGACATTGGGCCAAATGCTTTAAAGAAGGATGGAAGACAAGAGACCTTGCCGCCTGGGCCCTCAAACTCAATGTATAACTCCTCCCAGACCCCCCCAGAAAACAGGATAGGTAAGCCACTACAAATGAATATTAATAGTTGGAGAAAGCTTCCTAATGCCACTTTTGCTTGTAAAATGATCAGTGAAAGGGTGAGAATTCCATTTAATAATAAACTAAAAGCCCAGAGATCCTTAAAAAGGGTAGGTCAAAATAGATTTTATTCAGCTAACAAGCGGCAAATTTTGGAAACAGAATGTGATTGACTGTTAAAACTAGGAGTCATAGATCAGATCCCCAGAACTTCCTTTTGCTACTCCAATCACATATTCTGTGAATTAAAACCAGACGGAACAGTACGACTAATCTTTGACATGAAGGTGCTTAACACCATGATAAGAAAACCTTCCTTCATCATGCTCAAGGCTAATACAATATTTCCCTATCTACATCTAAACTCTTGGGCCTGCAAACTAGACCTAAAAGATGCTTATTGGCACATTCCATTACATACAAGTAGCCAGAAATTTCTAACCTTTAAACTAGGTAAAAGGAAGTTCAAATGGACTGTGGTACCCTTCGGACTAAAGACAGCGCCTTATATTTTTTCAAAGATAACGTGCACGGTGATCAAGTGCATTAGAACTACACATAGCATCCTAATATTCAACTATCTTGATGACATTCTTATATTAGCAAAAGATGATCTCACATGTAAAAATCACATTCAGCTAGTCAGTAGGATCTTATCAGACTTAGGATGGAATATCTCTTTTTAGGAAATCCACAATTGAACCAACTCAAAGAATTGAATTTTTAGGGGTGCGTTGCAATCTGGTTAAGAAAACCATGAAACCCATTCAGAAATACATAGAGAAGTGTATCAAATTGGCCAAAGCTTTCTCCAACTCTGTTAAATCTGACCTTCATTCATATCAGATGTTAATTGGAGCATTAGATTTCAGTGCTTCCTATACAAGCTGGGGAAGGTTCCATCTTAAAGATCTCCACAGATACCACAGTTATTTTAATTCAGGGTACAAACTCATTCCACACTCCTTCAAAAAATACCTAAAGCCCTGGGAACAGAGACAAGTGTACAGAGAGATTAACATTCCAAAAACAGAAACAGATGCAGAACTTTCCACAGATGCTTCCAACCAGGGTTGGGGAGGAGCATGAGTAATAGCGGGTAAAATATACTCAATAAATGGAACTTGGACACATGAAGAATCCTCCCTTCATATTAATGTAAAAGAGTTATTAGCTTGCTTTTATTCTATGGAACACTTCAGTACAAGGTTATACAATAAAGTAGTTTTAATACATGTTGATTCAAAGGTTACTAATAGTTGGCTAAGGAAGCAGGGTAGTATCGGAAACAAGTTAGCTCATGAACTCTTAAGGAAAATGCTAGGCATTATAAAGGTTTACAACATACAGATAAATTCCATATGGATCAGGGGAGTAAGTAACGCCATTGCAGACTCACTTTCCAGAGACCTGGGATCCATTCACACAGAAACTTGCCTCAGTGGCAGTTTATTCACCTTAATATGCTCAGACTTCAATTTCACCCCGGGAAATAGATCTATTTTCAAATGGCTTCAACACAAAGTGCAAAAAGTTTTGTTCATCTCTTCCCAATCAAGAAGCCATCAGCAATAATGCACTTGCGATTAGCTGGAAGGGATCAACACCTCTCTGCGCCTTTCCGCCAGGATTCTTACTACACAAAGTAGCCCTTAAAATCTATAAGGCATGCAATAATAACATGCTTTTATGTACCATATCGCAGGGGACAGAACCATGGATCCCATTAGTGAGGTCAGTCTCGAAGCAGCACAAACGATATACTGTGAAGATCGAAGACTACCAGATAGTTCTCAGGGATTGTATCTCACCCTCAGCAAAGCTCCAGTCAACTTTGATCGCCTTCAAATTTTAAAGGACCAGCTCCCAAATGTCTTTCCTCCCGAGGTTTGCTCCAAAATGACTATCAGCTTGAGGGACAGCTCCATGCACAAGTATGAGAACCTATATAATATTTTTAAAAGCTTCGTTCACAAAAAGTACGGAAGGGACAACAAATTTCCCCTGTTAGCAGTTATTCTATTTTTCAATCGCCTTATAGACAAGGGACTGTCTTACAACACCCTGAAGAGCTACAGAGCAGCTTTAGGTCCTATCTTGTCAGGATATTTCCCAGGTTACTGCCTTGCAGAAGACAAATATGTCAAAGCAATGATATCGGGGGTTAATAGAAGGAAGCCTAGCAACACTCACCAGTTCCCTGGCTGGGACCTAGACAAAGTAATCTCCTTCCTCAACACTACAAGGGATGACTCTATCCTACTACTGACACAGAAACCCTTATTTTTAGTAGCCTTAGCTTGCCCTCTAAGAGCAGATCAGCTTTAGGAAGCTTCCTAACAGACCGAAAATATGTCCAGTCAGACAATTGAACTTTTATATGGTATACACAAACAAAGTCTGTATGGAAAGAAACATAGACAGGAAAGACCACACACGGCTAGACGAACACTTCAAGATCACGACTTTACAAAAGATGAGACAACTTTTTAGGGAGCGCATTTTCAGAGCCGACCCAAATGCAACGAAACGGTCTACTAATTTCCACTCAATAAGGGGTCAAGCTTCATCAAGACTGCTATATCAGGGTATATCTATGCAAGAAATTATGTCCGGAATGAATTGGAGAAGCGACTCAGTCTTCAGCTCGTACTGTGCTCTCCTCGGCTTGCAGGGGGGCTTTTGATGCAGTAGTCGCTGGACTCCATCTTCAAGCCCCCTGAAGCATCTGTCTAGCTACCAGTGGCGAGTCCGGAAGGTTGAAGCCTCCCTCTCCAGAACGGTAAGTTTACTTGTGAACGGTTAGCCCTTTGTTGGCCGAGTTGGTTGAGCTTCAGACCGTCATTCGATGGGCCGGAGTTTGATTCCCGCCGCCGGCTGATGAAGAGTTAGAGGAATTTATTTCTGGTGATAGAAATTCATTTCTCGCTATAATGTGGTTCGGATTCCACAATAAGCTGTAGGTCCCGTTGCTAAGTAACCAATTGGTTCTTAGCCACGTAAAATAAGTGTAATCCTTCGGGCCAGCCCTAGGAGAGCTGTTAATCAGCTCAGTGGTCTGGTAAAACTAAGCTATACTTACTTTTACTTGTGAACGGAGGTTCTGGAGTGAGAGGCGAGACCTTCCGGACTCAAAGTCTGGGTCACCCTCCAACCCTACCCCCGTGAGCCGAGGAGACCACGTACCAGGAGGTTATATATACAAGAATATATACATACAATCACTACTTTTCCACAGAAAACAAACTAACTGCAGAATTTTCAATGTGTATATCAACCCAAACAGCACAAGAAGATTGACCTTACTAGTAAAAAGACCTTTTTGATCAACAAATTTGCACCTTCACAGTAATTCCTTCATATCTTGAACAGCCTAAGGTAAGCTCAACCACTTCTGCGTTATTTTTGTTCTATTACAACTTCAAAAATGTGACCGCTATTGCCGAGTCAACCCGCTCGTCTCCGATAGCTCCGCCCAGGGGGCGTGGTTTGGGGCTCATGCTGCCTCTTGGGGGGGGTTCGGGGAGGGTTGTGTTAGCTACCAGTGGCGAGTCCGGAAGGTCTCGCCTCCCACTCCAGAACCTCCGTTCACAAGTAAACTGTACTTAACTCTTGGCCCGGTCATGTAGGAATCTGACGCAAGTAATGTCCTGTAGATGGAGATTTCAAATCTGTTATATAGCTCCAGAAATTGTAACCTGGTCACTTGCAAGATTATTCAGTGTTTTTGCTTTTCTTTTTGCAATGGTTGCATGCACATTTCTAATTTAGCTGTGCAGATTAATAATTTTGATCGAAGGAGAGATGGCACTGTCAATGAAAGTGCACGTCAAGGCCAGCTGCGTAAAATAGCCTCGCACTTGTAATTACTGAGGTCACCTTAATTGAGGCACTCCATTCCAAGTACAGTTTTAGAATGTCCAGTCCAGAACAGCACATTCTGTCCTTGATTGCTCTCTTAGTGTCTGGAATTGCTTGATTGCTTTCTTAGTGTCCATAATTGCTTTTTGTGTCATCTCATGCATCATTTTTCTACAGTATTTATATTAATTTGGTGTAATTCCTTTTATAATAGGTTTCCTTCCCAATCCCTTCTTGAACATATGGCTCCCATAATGACCTGGGCATGTGCGGAACCATTCCATAACAGTAACATGACAGTCCGGTCTTTCTCCCTGGGATTTCCCCCAGCCAAGACCCTGCGTTCCCACAGGGTCCCCACATTGGATAGAAACATGAGGTTAATAATAATTGACCAACAATAAACAAAACCACCTCCTTCTTCAGCAACGCTAAAAGTGCAGGAAAAATCAATTTCCGAGGCAAGAATGCTTGCGGAGGTGTCCTTTCGATCGGTCTTTAATCCTAACCTAACCTTGCCTTAATCTAGGACGCTTTGCCTTTGGTGCGTTTTTGATTAAGCGGTTTATTGCCGATTAACAAAGACGCAGGTGGAATCCTAATTGACGAAAAGACTTAAGGGGTTTCTGAAATGTAGATTGTGAGAAAGGAATGTGTGCTTGAATTCACAGGGGAAATCAGACCTCATTGCACAGTGGCTGCAACACAGCCGAGCGTGTGTAAGAATATTTCAGATTGCAGAGTTGAAAAGAGCAGTGGTTTGTGTACAGTTCTCATTAACACTGGTTTAAACGAGGCGTTTGAATAGCATTCGTCCAAAGTTTCCGAAGCTTTTTTTGATGTGTGATATGCTGACGCCTCATCCGTTGCTTTCAGGTTAAGCGGACGGAATGGCCCAGGGGGCAGCAGGACAGGTGGCTCAGCCCATTTCGTTTCCCCTGGAGGAGGCACGTCACCCCACTGCTGTTTCCCCCGTCGGTTGCCCCTGGGACTTCGTGATGTGAGTCTTGAAGGTACTCTCATGCGTCACGCTGTCTTCCCATTCGTCACTGTCTTCCATACGTCACTCTGTCTTCCATACGTCACTGTCTTCTTCGTTCACAAAGTAAGTCAGGTTGGCTTGTATTCACGCCTCATAAATTTGGTCAGTGTTGGTCCAGAGGAAATCAGTAGTTCTGTTATTATTATTATTATTATTATTATTATTATTATTATTATTTTTATTATTATTCCTCTACTGAATTTTTATATTTTTTTCAGATCTCCTCCCATCCCCATACCCTTCTTCGACCTTCAGTACCACAATGGAGGCTGAACACCACCTCAGATTTGGCAAAGTTTCGAGCCCAAGGAACCACCAGTCGACTACCGTCCTCTGCCTCTTCGGTAAGCAATCTGCAATGGACAGGGTACAGTAGTTGCCTGTTCATATCTTGATATATTCGTCATTAAAAGTCTGTCTCTCCAAACCTCTTTTCTCACCCTTCTCCCTTTATTTTCGTACCTTTCCATTCTCCCTCGTTCTTCCATTTCTTTTCCTGTTTACTTCCTTTCTTCCCTTATCTCATCCACTTCTTTTGTCATTAGACAGAGCGGATGGCTGCTCCCAGGGTCATGTGGTGTCCTTGCCCTTTTAAATAGCCTGGTCCTATTTTTTTGACACCCACAATTATCTCCTATCTTCTTTCTATCACCAATATATTCTTGTCTTCAGTCATGCATATTTGTTACGTATAGAAAGACTCATTGCATCAAAGGAGGCCATTCATTATCAGCCGTTACCCTCAAGGCTGTAGACGTTGCAACATTTCCTTTCAATCTCCACATAATTATACACCAGTCGTCAGCATCTCTTTTCACTGTTTCATCTTTGGCACCTTTATTTCAGGTGCAGCTCCAGTTTATCATGACCTCTGAAGCCATAACTTTCATGAAGGCACTGTGGTAAGCCTGACTTTGTCTATTCCGAAGGCTCATGCCATTTGCGCAAGGTACATTTTCTGTTCAGGACAGCAGAAGCACCAACATGCAGTAAATGTACCTCGCTGTAGAACTTCTCCAAAGTTCCTGAGGTCCTTTATTCCTCACACTCTTGGACTGTGGAACAGTCTCCCTGACGACGTCCTGCAATTAGAACTTCAAAAGTTCAAGGGAAGATGCAATGCATTGCTACCCTAATACTATTCTTTTGGTATTTTAATACATTTTTATCTATTTATTAATTTATTTTTTCTTTTTAATAAGTGAGGTCCCTTCTTTCTGTATTCCCCTTTACTTCCTCTTACTTCTTCCTAATGAGCTCCTTCATATTCTTTGGAAGCTCCAATTTCAAGTCAGTGGACCCTTTGGTGGGCTTGTTCCATATGAATAGGGTTCTTCATCTTCTGAATAATAATAATAATAATAATAATAATAATAATTATCTAACATGTAGTGGTCCACATGGCATGAAATCTCAGTCCTTGCGAGGTGGACATAAATGATGTTACGTAGACAGTTGGCCTTCATAGTTGGTGAAATACATTCAGTGTATTGAATCTTATTTTTTCCTGTAGAATTTGCTAACAGTTTTATTTAACATCCATATTTCTTATTGGTGATGGAGTGTGTCTTTTTTTAGTATGGCCTTGGGGGTTAGTCAGAAGTCATGGCAAAATGTTTTTCAGTACAAAGATGGTTACTTAGTAGAGGCATTCTCGTTCAGCTGATTTGACGTATTTCATTTTTTCAGGTCCTTTACAATAAGAAAATGTTTAAGAAGGAAAAGAAGACGCAGTCGGCAATCACCTTATGGACCCCCCAGCGGACATGGATTCATTTTGTGTAAGTGCCACCACTATTCCTAATTCTGACGTCATTGTTAGATAGGTGGTGGACCTATTCCCAAAAAACGAAGGTTCCAAATGAAGCTGGAATGTCATAAACTGGAACCCATCAAGTCTCGTAGATATGAGGTCTACAGTATAGCTAATTGTCGATAGCAACTTTCTCATGCGTTGGCTTATTGGTGTTTGTGTAGGCTGTCAGTTCTTTTCAGAAATATTACCTGCCATTTGAAACTTGTTCATTTATCACTTCTCCTAATTTTAAGAGAGTCACTGGCCTCCTGTTTGACTGGGGGTGTTTCAGGATTCCTTTTTGGTGTTACTGGAAAGATGAAGGTCTCTTGGAAAGGTTTTTGGAAACGGGGACGTCTGCCATTACAGTGGTACATTATAGACAAACATTATCATATATAGATAGAAAAAGCTTCTAAATTCTATACTGGAATTCTCTTATTCATTTGCTGTTGAATCTGCCATTGTACCAATGCAGTGCTTTCAAGTTTAAAAGTCTTTGGTATTGCTAAAAAGCATCTTGAACCATTGCCCTTGTATTTCTAAGATTGTTTCTGTATGTACTTTATGCGTTACATTATTTCTTGTAATTATTATTATTATTATTATTATTATTATTATTATTATTATTGAGATATATTTTTCTGTGTTCCCAAGTCACCGATCTGTTAGGCATGTTCCATACGAGTGTTCACTCACTTTGAATGATGATAATGGTAATCATTGTTTACAAAACAAATTTCTAAGGTGGCATATGTTTTCCAGTCTTATATTTGCAGCAAATTTTGGTTTGAAATAAGCGAAAACCGCAGTTTTACGTTGGCGTACCTTGTACCTTATCCGGTACTCCTTCATTATCATTTCCTAACTAGATACGTATGTTAGAATGGTCTTAAGTAGAAGGGAAAGTTAGAATGTCTGCGTATAGCCGTGTTGTTGTTTAAACATATCTTATTTTATATTTCTTTTCTCATCTGCCTCTATTTAGTTTGCATAAATTGTCAGTTAGTTCTTTTTGTTAAATTTGTTAAACATTTGTTAGATTTCATATCACCTTTGGCTCTTCCTGGAAGTAGGTCAAATGCTGTGGCCTCATTACTTTTGTCATTATCTTTTTACTGTTTTTCATCGTCTTCTATAAATAGACACTCGTGTATGGTCCCCCAAGGAATGTTTGAATGTTGATAATAAGTTTGGGAAGGTTTCTTGTGGTGGTTGTAATGTTTTTGATGGATTTTCGACAGCTATTAACAGTCTTGTCTGTCTTTCATTCAAGGCGTTTATTATCTAAACAGCATTTAGATTACAAAATTCTTATCATTAACTGTATTCGAGTTGTGATTTGTCCTGGCCGTGTGCTGAAATTGAGTTGGAATCTGGTGGTCCCTTCATTAAAGATGTGTTGCAGAGTATTTAATTTGCGTTGCATGTTCA
The DNA here is from genome assembly GCA_039081455.1 of Macrobrachium rosenbergii. NCBI lineage: Eukaryota > Metazoa > Arthropoda > Malacostraca > Decapoda > Palaemonidae > Macrobrachium > Macrobrachium rosenbergii. The sequence continues at coordinate 1,676,844 of JANJGK010000027.1, read as the reverse complement.
TTATTGCTGTCGAATGCTACAGTAATCATTTACGCACCAGTCTATTTTATTTTGTGAATATACTGTTAGCTAGGTATTGTAAATGGAAAAAATCAGTTCCTTTTTCAATATTTGTTTTCTTTTATATCACCTTTGGCTTCCCCTGAAAGAGGAGGTCCACTACTGTAGCCTTTGTATTTTTGTTGCTCTCCTGCTCGTCATGGTCAGAAGTCCCTCGGCTCTATGAACGTCTCGTTCCTTCGTATCTTAGCGGTGTCTTGCAGTATCAGCTGACTTTATGTAAAGGAGATGGCTGCTGTAAAGGCGTAACTATAGCTGGTCCTTATCTCTCGTCTTTCTTTAAATTCTTCGGCAGATAAAAATGACGCACAAAGTTCGGGAAACGTCAGCGGAAAGAAGGAATGAAATTGCACGAGGCAAACTATTCCGTATTTTAGTTGTAGCCAAGATTAAACTCCTAGGAAACTGAGAAGTATTAAACCAGGTCTTGTTTCCTTCTTGCTGTGACTTCACTGATGTGACCATTATTATAGGTCATTTTTTCATTTTTAGCTTTGTGGCTTAGTTCTCCGTAGTTTGACGGCGGTACGAAGCCTCGTTTGTTGTTATCTTTGGTGAATAGGACTCACTCCAGGCTTTCCATTTGTGGCAAATAGTTTACAGTCGATGACAAGAAGGATTTTGGTTGTTCTGCCTCTTGGTAGCGTTCAAATACTTTGGTACTGATGACTGTTTCAGTCTCAGGAAATCATCACCATTAAATAATTATATAATTTACTTTTTACTCTTTCCTAATAAGTGATTCCTTTCTGTACTTCTCATTGCCTTCTGTAACCTCTTGAGAATGAACACTGTCATATTCTTTGGAAGCTTGAATTTCAAGTCAGTGGCCCCTTTTGTGGGCTTCTTGTGTCATATGAATAGGGGTTTGTCTCAGTAATAATAATAATAATAATATTGTGTCAGAATCTTCAACTCGTTCAAAACAAGGCATTGGGTATATTAAGCTCACTCTCTCAGTCTGTGCAGACCCCAATGACAGGCCTAACATGATTGATTGGTTTTATATGAGAAAATTATTTTATGTTATATTAAGTGATAACGTTAATTGTTTTTTAATAGTTTTCTTTGTTTACGAAGTACTTCAGGTTGGTGTGTGCTCTCACGCCTTGCAAATGTGGTCAGTGTTGGCCGACAGCAAACCAGTACTGTAGTCTATTATTATTATTAATTTTTATTAATTTTTTTTTGGTCTGTCACAGTCATCCTATTCAATTGGGCGTGGGTTGTTTTTTTTATATTGTGGGGTTCTGGGTTGCATCCTGCCTCCTCAGGAGTCCATCACTTTTCTCACTATATGCGCTGTTTCTAGTAGCACATTCTCCTGCATGAGTCCTGGAGCTACTTCGGCATCTAGTTTTTCCCGATTCCTTCTCAATTCCTTCTCAGGGATCTTGGGAACGTGCCTAGTGTTCCCATGATTATGGGTACAATTTCCACTTGCCGTATCCTATATCCTTCGTATTTCGATTTTCAGGTCTTGATACTTAGCAATTTTTTTCTCTTTCTCTCTCATCGACTCTGGTGTCCCGTGGTATTGCGACATCAGTGAGCGATATTTTCTTCTTGATTTTGTCTGTCAGCGTCACGTCTGGTCTATTGGCACCTATCGCCCTATCTGTTCTGATACCACAGTCCCAGAGGATCTTTGCCTGATCGTTTTCTATCAATCTCTCAGGTTGGTGTTCGTACCACTTATTACTGCAAGCTAGCTGGTGTTTCTTGCATAGGCTCCAGTGGAGGGCTTTTGCTACTGAATCACGCCTCTCTTTGTACTGGTTCTGTGCAAGCGCCGGACATTCGCTTGCCGTGTGGTTTGTGGTCTCGTCTTTCGTGTTGCACTTCCTGCATGTGGGTGAGATGTTATTTCCGTCTATTGTTCTTTGGGCATATCTGGTTCTTAGGGCCTGATCTTGTGCCACTGCTAGCATTCCTTCTGTTTCCTTCTTGAGTTCTCCCCTCTGTAGCCGTTGCCATGCTTCTTCGCTGGCCAGTTCTTTTGTCTGTCTCGTACTGTCCGTGCATTGGTTTGTTGTGCCTTTCCTCTATTCTGTTTTTCATTCTCCCGGCTCTGTATATTTCTGGGTCTTCGTGTACTTTTGTCGGTCCTTCTTCCGATGCGTTCCTTAGCCACTCATCTTCACTGGTTTTCAGATATTGCCCCAGTGCTCTGCTCTCGATGTTGACGCAGTCCTCTAATGCTCAGTAGCCCTCTTCCCCCCCTTCCTTTCGTGTTATGTATAGTCTGTCTGTGTTTGCGCTTGGCGTTAGTGCTTTGTGCATTGTCATGTGTTTTCTAGTTATTATTATTATTATTATTGTTGTTATTACATTTTTCTATTATTTTTCAGCTTGCTGCCTCCTGGGGGCACCAGAAGAGTTCGATGAAAAGTGCAAGAAAGGAGTCTGGAGACAAATGGAGACTGGCTGTTGTAAAATGAGATGGTCTTTAGGCCTAGTGCCCTAGACAGTACCCTACATTAGCTATTGTTTATTAACATCGTGTAAGTTTTACCTGTAATTTACAGGGTACAGCAATTATAATTACAGTTTTTGATTATATTTTCTAGTTGGTTATTTCCACTCCTTGCCTTTCATATTTTCCAGATGGTATTGTCGGCCATAACTCTCTCCAACATCAAACAGTGACTTTATTCATGATTATATTTTTTTGAAGATGGTCAGCTCTGTATAAAACCATTACTATACTTTGAGTCTCTTAGCAGTAGGTCTTAATATTACACTACTTGATTTTTCTTGCACGAGGCCCACGTTGAACGCTCGTGGGTGATATACTAGCATATATCAACTTCTCTCCTTTATATCTTGATATATTCATTTTTTATTCAGGGAACATTTTAGTACCATTTTCTCCAATCAGCACTTAATTCTGTACATGTGTACACTTGATTTGTACACCTCAATGTTGTACCTTTCCAGGCAGTTCTTCTTCTTGGGAATTGAAGACAGTCTTGACTGTACTTCCCCAATTCTCAAGAATAAAGTATTTTTGAATAAGGTTTGTTTTACACCCTGAACCATTTCGTTATGTTTTGTGCAATGAACAATTAATTGGAACAAAGCAGTTACAATTATGGTGAAAATATTGTATGGACAATGTTGTTCCTTGGTCAAATTCATTCTCTCTCTCTCTCTCTGCAATGGTTTTGAAATACTTGAAATATAAGCAAATGAACTGTCATTAGGTTTAGCTTTAGAACTGTGCTTATGACGTCACATTTCGTTTCTGAAAGCTTTGATAAGGCGCCAAAAAATTCCATTTCTATTCCTTTTAAAGTTATTAAACGTCAGAATTTTACTAAAATCAGTCAAAATGAATAATTTCTATCAAATTACGTAATTACAGTATGATATTGAATGAGTGGAAGATATTTAACATGACATTTTTTCAAAATATTTCGAACCTGATGCAACGATACAAATGCAGATGACAGCCCAGGTTATGCCTTGTCGATTTTAAACCCTCTGTGATATCAATTCAATAATAACTATAATTATGGCTTCCAAAAGGATAAATCTAAATAGGAGAGGGGCTTGAAAATGAAGCTATTCAGTAGATTCATATCCATTTTTGCCTATAATTAAAAAAATGTTTTAATATTTAAGTTAATTTTGATGGTTCTTAATAGTCAAACCTTTGCCCTGTCTTTATTAATGAAATTTATCTGTCCATCTATAATTCTGTGTAAAGTAAATCTAAAAGCAAAATACTTGTTAACATTGTTACTTAACATTTAATTCCTTAACCGAGTTGTGTTCTTACTAACACTTACAACATATAGCAATTTCAGGATACTATGTCACTTTACATAAAGTGACAAACAGGTGCAGGCACTTACACTTTCATCACTTATTTACATAGTGTTTTCATGACTACTTGTCAGCAAACTAACAAGCAAAACCGTTTTTGCTATGAAATTCCTTGTTAAGTGCTTAGTAAATTTTTGTGTAGACACCTGTATTCGTTGTCAGTTGAACACAAGCTCAGGTATGTTAATATATCAGGGGTGTAAGGAATAACTTATCTTCATCTTACACTTACAAACCTTGCCCACAAGTCAAAACAACTGTTTAATTTCAGATTTAAAAGTAAACCCTTGTTTCATATGTACCACAACTACAGAGCATGGCTGTATACTGTCTAGAGCTAAAATTTGAATTTCCAAGAATAGCTCTATACACTCAAACCAAAATTTAAGTTTATTTCAACTCAACAGTTGATCCATGCATGTGAAAGCCAGGTTCAGAAAGTTTGAAAGCTTTTTATACTTTGCTTCTATACTTTCTGCTTTGAGTACATTTGGACAATGAGCAAGGTGATTAAGATTTTTCTTGAATTTAAGCAAAGATAAGAGTATTTTACTATCAACCTGTCACCTTTATTACTCTGAAAATTATTTACGTAACCTAGACACTTGGGCCATTCACAAAATATGCAGTCCTCACTCCAGGATCTCATCAGTGACCCTTGAACCCTGTGGTAGATTTTCAGTTTGAAAGCATTGTTTACTCATTGGATGTGACAAGGGTAAAAATAGTAAAAATTTCTAAACTTTTTATTTACAAGTTGTTACAAGTAATGTACATTTTACATTTTAAATGATTTAGAAAAATCAATACTTTAGAAAAATCAATACTTTATATATTAATTTGGTTGCATAAAATATACTCTAAAGAAAATTTGTTGAAAATATAAACAATTCATAAATTTAGTTAACTAAAAACAACAGTTCAGCAACTACAAAACCAATTAACATTACATGAAAAACACTTTACATAAGAGCCAGTAACTCATTACTAGTGAAAAACAAAGGCTATGAATTTAAGCTTTAGGAAAATATTTCCACTTATACATCAAAATTACAATATACAAAGTTAAAACTTCCAAAATAGTTTGGCAATACTTCAATAAAAAAAATGAAACACCAGAGGGAATTACAAAAGTTAGCTTTGTAACTTCAGTGGCAAAAAACATGAAAAAATACTGGATGTAACTACACAAGTCTTCAACAATTAGGTTCAACTGAAATCTAAAAATATACCAGGTAAATTCCTTAGATAAAAACTTAGTTGTACACTTAACAGGTGATTGAGATAAGGAATTTAAGAGTCCCCTTCAGTAATTGCAATACAGAAAAACAAATCCTATTGAGAGAGTAGACCAAAAGCTACAAATGAAAATAGGGACAAATATGAAATTCAGGTCTCGGTCATAAAACCTATGTTACCAGGAAATTAGGCGTTTAACTGGACACTTTAAGGCATTTAACTGGACACTTAAGTTAACTTTTCCACTTCCAAATTGTAAAAGTGGGAGCAAAAAGCAGAACACTTTAAATACACCTTTTGTCAAACAACTACACTGCAACAGAAAAGATGGTAAAATGAATATATTAAACTAAACCCAGTTAATTACCTCTAGAGTTAGACAGCACATTATAGGTCATACAATGCAGTTCCACAAACCATTGCAATTCCTTAAGTGTGGCAGCCCTAAGACAATAACACTTAAGTTCCTTAAAGAAGAAAATTATTAGTTCAGTCCACTTATACTAGTGAAGTATCAATATCAAGCAGTTATTGGCCACATTCCACCAGCAGTTCTTCACACAACAGCCAAAAGAGATCTCAGCTATGAACAGCACTTGAAACAGCAGAAATCAGTACAGCAACACTTCGAAGCACAGCAGAAATCAGTCTTGTCACAAGGCTTCCATAACACAGCAGAAATAGAACTTCCAGAGCTTCAACTTCCAGAGGGTAAGATGGCTTCCACCAGAGGACACACTCAGCAATCACAGGAGAACTGATTTTCTTAAATTTCTGGATCGTTCTCATCACCTCTGAATAATGGTCCCAAGGGCTGTGAAAAAGAATGGAGGACGCTTTATAAAGCTGAGTTACATCATCACACCACTAGGTGGTGGGCTGGTCACAAAGGCCCCTCTTACCCTGAATTTAGAAAAAAAAAGTCTTGATGTCAGACTAAATCTAATTATTTTTAATGTTAATTATTGCTTAAGTTAAAGTTCAAGTTAATTCAGTGGGTTACATTCTATCCATGGGTCAGTCATGAAATATATGAAATATACTTTAAATTTTCCCATAAAAACAATTAGCATTTATTTGGTGCCTAATATACATTTGCATTAATTTACAATTATCTTAAGAAGCCATTTAGAATATGTGTTTTATGCCAAATGACCTCATCAGTATATTCACATAAATACAAATAGTGTATAAGACAAAAAAGGCTAAGGAATCATTTTAAGTTGTTTTAAGGCCCAGTGCCTTTTAATTCATTAACATGAACCGGAAAAATAGACCAATTTAAAAGTCATTCGATGCAATAGGACAGGATTTTTCCCAGCTGTCAAAGTTGACCTTGAAAATGTAGGGGTGGTTGCAATCCTGTAAGTCTGTAGTGAATAGTGATTCCAAGACTGATCAAATTTATATTTATAATTTGTCAATAAATACGTAATTTCTTTCATAAAATAAAATAAAATACCTACAATAAATAAATTTAAGCTTTAAAGACTGATTATATCACCATTATAGTTATCATAAGTGGTTTTATATATATGAAACATGACCGAAACATTACGAAAAGCGCAAAATCTTTGGTTGTATAATGACACCCGCTGGAGCCTCCATATAATAGGGTCGACATGTCGTCTATAAAACTGTAGTGACTCAAAGAATAATCGAAATAATATTTATAATATGCTGATAAAAGTGTAATTTTTATTCATAAAATAAAATATAATATAATATATATGATACTTTATCTTTTAAAGACTAATTATATTATCATTATAACTATTAAAAATGTCCGATACTGAAGAAGCATTACCAAAATATTACGAAAACGCCTTTGAAAGGGCTGTACTGAAATTCGAGTTGAAAAAGAGACAAAATAGTTAATTTAACCAATATTATCATGTTAAAATCCACGAAACCCAATTATATAACAACTTTAATGTGTATTACATCGTTATGGAGGGAAATATCCCAAATAAGCGCCAGAAAAAGGCCAAAAATAACGATAAATAAACAGGGGTCCGTGACGTCATCAAGAGGCCTTGGATGGAAGAAGGTAAACAAAAGCCTTTTCACGTCTTAAAACGGCTTAATTCACCCTAATTAAGCAGGTAATTATCCCGTCACTCATCATCCAGACTTTCTTTCAGTCATTAGGGACAGTTTCGCGTAGGAATCTCCTGAATTACGCGTTAAATTGAGCTTAAATCGGCGAGATTTGGGTGGACCACAGTGGCCTGGCCTGTGCCATGTGGGCTGCCCCATGACTCGAGGCCGGTCGGTTATTTAAGGATTTAATCCTAATTGAGGCATTATCGTCATCGTAGGATGGTCCTTTTAGGGTAGGATGGCTTGATTAGGGTAGGTTAGGCTCCTTGCTAATTAACATTTAAAGTCATGTTATGTCTGTTTAGTGATTTGAGCCTTATTTAGACATTAATTAATGGCTATTTGTTTAATGGCTGTTTGGTGTCTGTTAGGCTGTTAGGGAACTTGGCCGAAGGTATTTCGGTCGCATTGGGCCATAGACGTAGCCTGGCGTAAGGTTCGGCCCATTACCGTGAGCCGATTTAGGCGAAGGGGTCGAGGGGGCTGGCACAGGCCGCCCCCTTACTGAGGGGGTACGGCTGACCTGCTTCGCCTCGACCTGACCTGGGACGCTGCGGCTGTGCCCTGACCTGGATGAGAGGAGCTTGGCTGTAAAATTGCTGCAAGAGGCGTTTCAGAATTTTTACAACCTGACCTCGGACGCTGCGGCTGTGCCCTGACCTGGATGAGAGGAGCTTGGCTGTAAAATTGCTGCAAGAGGCGTTTCAGAATTTTTACAACCTGACCTCGGACGCTGCGGCTGTGCCCTGACCTGGATGAGAGGAGCTTGGCTGTAAAATTGCTGCAAGAGGCGTTTCAGAATTTTTACGACCTGACCTGGGACGCTGCGGCTGTGCCCTGACCTGGATGAGAGGAGCTTGGCTGTAAAATTGCTGCAAGAGGCGTTTCAGAATTTTCACGACCTGACCTTGGACGCTGTGCCGTTGCTCGGTCGTGACCTCTCTGTCTGCTTTGAACCCCATCATAGCTGCAGCCGCAGGCGTAGAATCGGCCCGAAGGCCACTGAAGGTGTTGATTGCAGACCAGGGGCTTTGTAGCCTCACCCAAGGTATGGGCAGTCCCCGGCTTACGACGTTCCGGGGTTTCGACGTTTTTCAAGTGTATCCACCAGAAGTTACTTCCCGGTTCACGACGCTGGTTCCGGGGTTACAATGCTTACGATGCCGATCCGAAGGAAGAAATCTGGCTACACAATGGCAGAACAATCACAATCTGGAGGTTTTTATGATGAACAACAGAAAAAAATGCCGTTTACATCATTTTCAATGCACCCAAGGCATTAAAAGTAAGGTTTCCTCAGGATTCTCTATAGAGGGAGAGAGAGAGAGAGAGAGAGAGAGTAGAAGGATGAATGAATTTGTTTGTATTTAGCATTTCCCAACGTTTTGTGTGAGAGAGAGAGAGAGAGAGAGAGAGAGAGAGAGAGAGAGAGAGAGAGAGAGAGAGAGAGAGAGAGAGAGAGTAGAGGGATGAATGAATTTGTTTGTATTTAGCATTTCCCAACGTTTTGTGTGAGAGAGAGAGAGAGAGAGAGAGAGAGCGAGTGTAATTGTCGTTGTGGGTGGTTCGGTTGTTGGAGTCGTTTACAGCGCTGTCTGTCTGTGGAAATGTTAGGTAGGGTTCGGTTTTGGGAGAGTCTGGGGTACTTGAGGTCCAACCTTGAAAGTGGACGGGCGGTTTGAAAGTAATTTTGTTCTGGATGCCGGTACCAAAGATTGATGGTGCAAGTGTCTCTTCCTTTTTGTTCGTTGTTGCGGGAGGGTCTGTCCTCAGTTTTGCTTTGTGGTTTTTGCGTGCTGTGATTGGCGACCGTGGACCTTTATCCATCTCCAGCAACCGAAGATCAGGGTGGGTGTCGTGTGTTTTGTGGGGTTGAATTCCGCCACATCTCGAGGATTTTTCGGCTCACGATGATTTTCGGCTTCTGACGCGGCGTAGGAATGGAACCCCTGTCACAAACCGGGGACTCCCTGGACGTGAAAAATGGCCGACAATAGCTAAATTCTTTACAGAATAGTTGAGGGGGCAGAGCCCCACCCTGGCTGATTCAAGGTCCAGAGCCATAGGTTAGTTTAGGTGAAGGGAGGGTGAGGTTAGGATTTGTTAAGTTTTTTGGCAATTTATGGCAAGAAACGTATGCTTCGCACTGTACATAGTTTGAAGGCTGCTCATCATACTTACAGCGGTTGCAATACGCACCTCAAGGTAGATGTAAGTTTTGCGTATTACCCGCCCGTTACATTAAACCCAAGGGCGTAGTCTCACACCCTAGATCAGTCTCTTAACACTACTCTCAGGCGTATATTGAACACACAGGTCTTAAGAGTCATATACACCTTAGAGCTGTGTATTTAATATACGCTCAGTAGGAGTATTAAGAGACGGATCTCGGCTGCGAGGTCATACCCTCAGGTTTAATGTTACGACAGGGTATTATACGAAACGCACAGCTGCTTTGACGTGCATATGGCAACAGCTGTGTCCTAACTACACCCTGGCTAGTTTGATTAGCAGTTTTAAAACTGTGTACAGTGTTGTCAGCATTGCCATAAGCACATCAACTATTTCCTGTATCTGTATGTGAAACGGCCCTGGCCAGCCGACTCGGCCTCTGAAAATAGGGCATCGTTTTGTGACCCTTGCAAGTTACAGTACAGTATTTTTCACAGAGGAAATGCTGTAAAATCACAGCATTTATTTCTGTATTTGCTTGGTCAGTTTTTTCAAGGACTTCTAAATTCTAACATTATTACATTTTTATTTCTTTCGATCACATAAATTTGAACGTTTCTTGTTTTTCCTTTGTTGTAAATGAATACGGTTTAAATTGCTTTTTATTTTTTACATATTGCCCCATTCCAGAGCGGTATGCAAATTAAGTTCAATGTACCGACATCTCTTGTACTCCTTTCAGAAAGGAATACAGTAATGTATTCTTCTGCAAACAATTTTGATAATTTCTTTCATCATTAAGGGAACATTTGGAGGGGACATATTCTAACTTTGCTTTCCTCAACCTAACCTAACAGAGGTTGAGAATCTTTGCAAGGGATACGAGACGCATCGCTGGAAAAAATGAGAACCGGTAGCAGAATATTTTAGACTGCAAAGTTAAAAGGCGGTGGTTTGTCAGCTCTGGTAGCTGGTTTTTATTTTTCAAAAAATAATTGACGTTTTGGTATTATTTTAGAAAGAGGAACCAGCCCAAAAGGACATGAAAATATGTTTTTCCAGGTGATTTTGATGTGTTTTGCACGAATATCACCTTCGTTTTCCTCGGAAATGAACGGTTTTAGACTTTGCTCGGAGCACCTACAGTTTCCCGGGCCCACTCGACCGCCGACCGAAATCGGCGGAAGAACACGGCCTTACTGTAACCCCTGTGGCTAGCGTGCGCAGCGCAACATTGCCTCTTGCCAGAAAATGTCGTGCTTGCCAAGAATCTTTAAATATGCGGATAAGGCGCGAAGCGCCGTTCCGCCACGGCCTTACTGACAGCACACGTAAACAGGACGGCATGTTGGTTTTGGTGTTCTTCCGCCGATTTCGGTCGGCGGTCGAGTGGGCCCGGGAAACTGTAGGTGCTCCGAGTAAAGTCTAAAACCGTTAATTTCCGAGCAAAACGAAGGTGATATTCGTGCAAAATCACCTAGAAAAACATATTTTCATGTCCTTTTGGGCTGGTTCCTCTTTCTAAAAATTTACCGAAATTTTTTAGCTAAAAAGAAGTTTTTGTGTTTCAAAATGTTTCTGGAATACTGTATGGTATGTAAATAATTTTAATGATTTATATTTTTATTTATGTCATGATTTATATTTTTATTTATTAGTTTAATCGTTTATCTTCTGTATTTTCTAACAACTGATCTCTTCTTTCTGTATTCCCTATTACCTTCTGTAACCTCTCTCAAGGGAACACTAATATTTTTGGAAGCTTCTTGAATTTCACAATTCACATTGTATTTTAATCATTTATTTAATCATTTATATTTTTATTTATTAATTTAGTCATTTATATTTTGTATTTTGTATTTCCTATTACCTTCTGTAACCTCTCTCAAACGAACGCTGTAATATTTTTTGGAAGCTTCTTTTAATTTCAATCAGTGGCCCCTATTGTGGGCGTGTTCCTTATGACTAGGGGTCAGTCTGGTTAATAAAAATGAGAATTGTTCAAAGTTTGCTTATTCTGTATTGTAGTGTAGAAAATAAATGCCTATAAAGGTGTTGAATTTTTTGACAAACTGCAAAATGTTTTAAGTAACTGAAAGATTCTTCTGCATTTACAGCTTCAGAGAGTTTGATGGTGCCGAAGATGTGTGGCAGAGAGCGCGTAATTCAAGAATTACGTCCTCGTTCCACCTACGGACTTCGTACAGACTACATGTCCTCAGGTAGATAGAAAGCTATATTCTCAAGTTGTCTCAGACTTGCAGAAAGATTTGAAATAGCATTTCAAACTTATTAGATGTCCCATATTTCCTGTCTCCCAGTCTGCTGTCCACCTCCTTTAACTCCTTTCTTTCCCACTACCATAAAGAGAGGGCCTCCTTTGCTTCTTCCAAAATTGATATCTGGGAATCTTCAGTAGGATACGAAGTTCTTGCTAACAAATATTGTGTTTTATTGGATGAAAAGTTCAGATTAATATAAAGCACAGGCCGTCCCCGGCTTATGACAGTGGTTCCGTTCTGATGCCGCATCGTAAGCCGTGAATGGTTTTAACCTGACACTTGTTTCACAGTGCACTTGTTAACCTTTCAAGCCTTTTCATTTTACTCAGTTTCCCCTTTCAGCGCTGAACGAACTCCTCTCATAGGTCCCAGCGCTTGGTCTCTTGCCTGAATTTTATACTCCATTCCTAGAAGCGCTTTTAGTCAGCAGATTCATTTTCATGCTAAGAATCGCACGAAGACATTATGAGCGTTTTAGTGCGTTGGAGTGTCCCTCTTCACTTTGCCATTAAGGGACGGTGATGTTGATGAAGCGTCAGAATGAATGTAGCTGTTCCTATCGATGATTTTTTGTACCGTCTCAAAAACACATCTCCGAAGTGGCAGGCTTTATGAGATGATAAATCTGATGATAACTTGCTGAGGTCGTGTTGGATTGTAGCATCCATTAAAAAAAAATGAAGGTCAGATTCAAGTAAAAGTTTTTCGGAAGAATATTTTTATAAACTGGATGTAAAGATACGGTTTTGAAAAGCTTGTATTTTGTAATGGGTGCCTTGTTGTTTGTTGATATGAATGCCAAAGTTACAGTAACGTTATGTAACCCACATTTTTGGGTATCTAAACACCCATTGCTTCTGTGGTCGTTTCCATTTGATGATAAATATTTTTCCTTCATTTTTGTTACTTAATTGACTTTGCAACTTATTGGAAATCTAGACAATATTTGAGTGCAGGTTGTAAGTTAGGGTCTTGTTACTTATTCGTCTTTGTTACTTATCAGAAATATAGGAGTGATTAAAGTGCAATGTGTAATATTATTGCCCTATGGACGCTTTGCAAATGTTGCAAAGATGCGTATGTGCAAGGTGTGTGGTAAGACTTTTTGATTTTATGATTGTTGAAGTGAGGACTATTATCTGTACGAAGTTTTGTGGGCGCACTAAATGGACCAATTGAGGATTGAAGAAGCCCTTTGATAAGAGTCCTGCTGATTTTGGGGGATAGAGTCATCAGTGCACCTCACAAGTGTGCACTGTAGGCATTGCTTAATAAGGTTCTTTGTTGCGTAGAGTTGCTTGCTATCTTGCTATCCACCCTCTTCTAAAAATTGTTTCATAGAGCAACTGCAGAAGGTTATCCTATTCCTGTTATTCCTTTCAAACCTTTATACGCTCAATTCCCCTTTCAGCACCAAATGTCCTCGTCGTAGGACCCAGCGCTTAGCCTTTGGCCTAAATTATGTATAACATTCCATTGCATTTATTGACAACAGGTCAATGTTTGGCTTACTTAGACTTGCGGCAGACTGGACGTAGATCGTATACATGTTTGGTGTCCCTCTCTAGTTCGAAGTTTTCAATTACAGCGTCTGTAGATAGTTTTATTAGCGTAGTTTGGTTGTCCAAATTGTGTGTGGGGCTTTTAAAGCTGTTTTCTTTGCAATTGTTGCAATACAGTAGCTATACCTAACTCTTGGCCTGGTCATGTAGGAATCTGAAGCAAGTAACGTCCTGAAGATGGAGACTTCAAATTAATTATAGCCCCAGAAATGTTAACCCGGTCACTTCCAAGATCAAACAGCATTTTGGCTTTCTGCACGGAACGTTTGCTCAACAGCAGGAGAATCCTGTCGTTAACAACATCCACTTCTGTGGTAGCATGCATATTTCTCATGTAGCTGAGCCGGTTAATAATTTTGGTCGAAGGAGCTGTGACGCTGTCAGTGGAAGTGTACGTCAAGGACAACTCTCTAATTACAAGAGCCTTGCACTTGTAATTACTGAATGATCCATAGTTGGGGCGCTCCATTCTGAATACAGTTTTAGAATGCCCAGAGTCCATAACAGGACATTCTTTTCTTGATTGCTCTCTTAGTGCCTGTAATTGGCAGGTGTTTGCATTATCTCCTGCATAAAATGTGCCCAGTGGTATCAAGAATTGCATATTGAGCGTGACACAGACACCACCCTACTTGAAAATGAGTTACGTTCCAGACGGCCGTTTGCAAGTGGGTTACCGTGCTCTTCATGCCTATTTAAGTGCACTGTGTTATAAAATCAGTACATTACTGTAGGGTTTTTCATCCTAAAACACAATACAGTACACTGTACATAGACAGTGTACTGTGGCAAAAGGGAGCACTCTGAATGCAATTTTAAGTTGCGATCCTGTTTGTTTGTATCCAAGTGTTTGCAAGTTGAATGTTGGTAAGTAGGACGGCGTCTGTATTTTATCGGCAGGTCCGAGGGGGGGGCTGGGGCGGGGCGGTTCTGCCTCCTACCAAAGTTGAACGTGGGTGAGCTCTAGCAGAATGTAGGGAAGCTATTTTAAACCATCTCACCCGTCTCCAGAAGATAGTTTCGCATTTTACGTCACTGAAAAACTCATTTGAATTATTCCCCTATGCAGGGAAGTGCCATCATTGCACCTCACGTGGTGCACTGTAGGCATCAAGACACATTTACGCTGTTGGTGAATATATTTACAAAACTGATTTGTAAATATAAAAGTGTTGTAATAATTTTTTGTTCCTTTTGTTGTGTTTTGACAAATTGATGCGAATACCTGTTGCCAAAAACAACTTCCTATTGATCTCTGGAGTCATATTTAATTGCTTCAGGCAGTTTGGTGCCCATATTACCATTGCTCTTAAACCCTGGGATGTTTCATAGTCTTTGCATCATGATCTTTTCAAGTCTTGGGTCTTAAGTTCACTTGCTTTGAGGAACAATCAAGCACAATTTCATTCAGAATGGGAACAACCTTTTAGAACTGAGAGGGTCAGCTTTTACAGTCATTTAAGCGAGACCAATTCTCTTGCTTCTTCCAAGTTAACACCTGAGATTCTCCTCTGATCTGAAATGTGGTTAATTTTCTCGTACGTCACTCTGTCACGGGATGTTAGAATGTCATTGTGGATTCTACTGCAGGTTGCTTTTTTTGCAAAATGGATGATTCTTGAGTGGAGCATCTTGCCGTGTTTTTTATTTTGTTATTATTCAGAAGACGAAGAACCCTATTCATAAATGAACACCCCCACCAAAGGAGCCATTAATTTGAAATTCTTAAGCTTCCAAGGAATATTTTGGTGTTCGTTCAAAAGCCGTAACAGAAGGTGATGGGAAATATGGAAGGTAGAGATCAGTTATTAGAAAAACAGATGAATTAACAAATTCAAAAACAAATAAATAAAACCAAGTCATTAATTAAAATAGAAGGAGAACTGTGTTAGGGAAGTAATGTATTGTGTCTTTGCTTGAACTTCTGAAGTTCCAGTTGCATAACATCCTCAGGGAGACTGTTCCACAGTCCAATGGTGTGAGGAATAAAGGGCCTCTGGAACTTTGGAGAAGTGCAACAGCGAGGCACTGGTGCTGCTGTGCAGCAAATCTGGTTTCTCTCTCTTGGCAGGAAAAGGGGCTGAGCGATCAGTTGTGAGTGTGAAAGGTCTCTGTTGCAATACAGCTTATGAAGAATTGACAAACAAGACACCAGTTTTCTGCACTTTTCTCTCGTCCAAAATCTGGAAGGTATGAGGAGGTGTTGGGAGATTGTCCCCTCTCATGGGAGATTGTCCCCTACTTGGAAGATTGCCCCCTCTCATCCAAGAGGATTGAGAATGTCATTGTAGACTCTCACCTTGAAGTCACATCAGTGTGAGGAGTTTGCAGACAGTGCCCTCTGCTAATTGACACCGCTTGGAGTTTGCAGACCGTGCCCTCTGCTAATTGACACCGCTTGGAGTTTGCAGACTGTGCCTTTTGCTGATTGACACCGCTTGGAGTTAGCAGACTGTGCCTTTTGCTGATTGACACCGCTTGGAGTTTGCAGACCGTGCCCTCTGCTAATTGACACCGCTTGCAGTTTGCAGACTGTGCCTCCTGCTAATTGACACTGCTTTGAGGTTTGATTGTGTCGGCCCTTGTTATGTAGAAGTCGACTCATTCTGTCAGCCTGGACACTTCTGCTGCAATCCCTGGGCCTTTAAAGTTTGCCTTCCAAGGGATGGCAACTTGCTTGTGAGGGGGGGAGTTGTTTCTTATAACTCTTAACTCTTAATAGTGTAGGAGAAGGCAGAAACCTTCACACGGAGCTACGGTTTCAAAGACCTTGTGAAATTCTTGAACTCATGAATTCTGTCTTTTTTTTTTCAAAGCATCATGAAGCAATATTGCAAACACTGCAAGAGTACGGTGCATTATCCACTGCAGTTATCATCTAAGCATTCACCCAAAATCCTTGCTGTTTAATTATCTCCTCTTGCCATTTTTTATGTCTTGAAAGACCATATCCGTAGCCATGTTGCCTTGTAGGTGTCGCCATGCAATAGGATGAATGCCTGGGCTCTTGCATTAAGGGATGTGGGTCTTGTCGTGCTGTTTTGATAATGTCATGAGAATTCTTATGTCTTTTATTACATGTTTATGTAGTGGCTTTTATTTTCACATCCATACAGGTGCTCGGTAGCTTTTTATTTCTGACTCTTCAGTGTCTGTAATCTTTTATTCGTCTCAAGTCTTTTATTAAGTATGTCTTGCTTTTCTTATTCTGCTAAAAGATATTTACCGAAGGTTTAGGACAGTTGACTGAAAACCTTGCTGAAATGATATCAGTTCCTGAATGGGGTCAGCAACTAGCAAATTTTCCAGGTTCCTTTTTTATGAGAGAAGTCACAGGCTCTCCAGAACCTCATAATGTCACCATCATTTCTAGGTAGTGAGGAGAACTAAGTACAGGCAGTCCCCGGGTTATGTTGGAGGTTCCGTTCCGACGCCGCGCTGTAACCTGGAAAAAGACGTAACACGGAATGTCGCAAGAAAAATGTATAAAAATGAGAATTATGGTGATGAAAGCCTTACATTTAATCCTCTGGGTGTACTGTACAGTAATTTACTTGCATTCTGATGTGGTATGCAACCAAAAACCTCCACATTTTGACTTTTATATTGTAGCTGTACTTATGTACTTTTACTGTTCTGTCGCAGCCTAAGACGGCGACGTAACCTCGGAACATCAGCTGTAACCTGGAACTGGTTTTTCTATTAATATATTTGAAAAGCATTGTAAACTCGGAACAACGTAAAATTGCGACGTAACCTCGGAACATCCGCTGTAACCCAGAGCTGATTTTTTCATTCATATATTTGAAAAGCGTCGTAAGCTTGGAACAACGTAAGACGGCGACGTAAACCCGGAACGACGTAACCCGGGGACTGCCTCTATTCCACCTGTTGCTCTCTTACCAATTTTAAGGATGGAATTATTTGATAATAACGTGATTTGCTTTCCAAGAATAGGTGGAATCACTTGAGCCATTGGGCTGAAAGCGTCAGCTTGCAAATGCATTGTGTTTACGATGTCATGATGTGTCGTCTAGATCTGGAGTTGAAATCAGTATAATTCTAGATTCAGAAGTGTGTAAGTGCTGCCTGCAGGAACCTAACAACACCTCGTTGCATTTGTCATACTTTAGCTTTCTGTGGCTAAATCCTTCTTTATAAGAGTGGCAGTTATGACTTGGACCATCAACGGACGGTCTCTTGTTTGTCACTTTACATAAGTTGTATTTCATTGGAGATCTTTCACATTCGCAATTGATCCCTGATCCTCCTTTCCTGCCGAGAGCAAGATTCGCTGAACACCAGAAGCACCAGTGTGCAGGAAATGTCTCTCGCTGTCGAACTTCTCAGTTCCAGAGGTCCTGTATTCCTCACGCCGTCTCCCTGAGGGTGTCGTGCAATTGGAACTTGGGAAGTTCAAGCGAAGGTGCGGTGCATTACTACCCTAATGGTGTTCGCCTTTATTTTAATATATTTTTATCTATTTTTTAATTTATTGATTTATTTTTTCTTTTCTGATAAGTGGGATCTCTTCTTTATCTACTGAATTATAATATTAATAATAATAATAATAATAATAATAATAACAACAACATAGGTGTGCGCAGTTCCTCGTCCAGTGAGAATGAGCTTTCTTTTGAGGTCGCCTGCAGTGTTGACATATGATGGTGCTTGTACCTTTCGGCTCGGATCTCCTCTGTAACATTGAGGCGCTGTGATTAAACTGTGCGTTTCTGAAGTTGATTGGACAGTGTCTTATTGTTATTATTATTATTATTATTATTATTATTATTATTATTATTATTATTATTATTATTATTATTATTATTATTTTATTGTAAGTGCTATTATTATTATTATTATTATTATTATTATTATTATATTATTATTATTTTATTATTATTATTATTATTATTATTATTATTATATTATTATTATTATTATTATTATTATTATTATTATTATTATTATTCTATACAAATTAAATGCAGCTGATGCAGCAATTTCATTCAGTAATACTGTTATTATTATTATTATTATTATTATTATTATTATTATTATTATTATTATTATTATTATTATTATTTCAGTTTGAGATTTCTTGACACCTTAGTGAGTGTTTAGGGTTTAGTATATGAGTGAGTGTTTGCAGTATAGTGAATGTTTAGTGTGTGTTTAGTGAGTCTTAGTGTTTAGTAAGTTTATAGTGTTGCATGGTTAGTGTTTACCTTTTAGTGTAAAGTTTAGCGAATGTTTAGTCTTTAGAGTTTAGTGTTTAGTAAGTGTTTAGTGTTTAGCGAATGTCTAATGCATTGAGTGTTTAGTTTAGTGAGTGATTAGTGTTTAGTATTTAGTTTAGTGAATGTTTGTAAGTGTTTCGTGTTTAGAGAGTGTTTAGTGTTGAATGTTTAGTTAAGTGCTTAGTGTTTGGAAAGTGTTTAGCCATTAGTTTAGTGAATGTTTAGTGAGTGCTTAGTGTTTAGTAAGTGTTTAGTGCTTAGTATGTTGTGTGTTAAGTGTTTAGTTAATGTTTAGTGAGTTTGAATGCTTAAAGTTTTTGTGAATGTGAACGTTTAGTTAATGTTTAGTTAGTGGATAGCATGTGTTTAGTTAGTGTTTAGCTAGTGGATAGCAAGTGTTTAGTTAATGTTTAGTTAGTGGATAGCAAGTGTTTAGTTAATGTTTAGTGAGTGCTTAGTGGTTGTTTAGTTTGTGTTTAACGTTTAGTTAATGTTTAGTTGGTGTGTAATGAATATTAATTGAATGTTTAGTGTATGTTTAGTTAGTGCTTAGCAATTGTTTAGTTAATATTAGTGAGTGCTTAGTAGGTGTTTAGTGAGTGTTTAATATTTAGTTAATGTTTAGTGAGTATGTGTTTAGTGAATGTTTAGTTAGTACTTAGCAAGTGTTTAGTAATGTTAAGTGAGTGCTTAGTAAGTGTTTAGTTTGTCTTTAAAATTTAGTTAATGTCTAGTGAGTGCTTAGTATATAGTGAATATTTAGTGCACGTTTAGTAAGTGTTTAGCAAATGTTTAGTGAGTATTTAGTGTATAGTGAATGTTTAGGGAGTATTTAGTGAATGTATAGTGAGTGTTTAGTATTTAGTGAGTGTTTAGTGACTGTACATTACTGCTTAGTGAGTGTTCAGTGGCTACATGCAAAGAAGTCCTGTAATTTACAGGAACTGCTTACGCCAGACATCGCTTAGATACGAGACCAGGTGTTTAGACCTCGACCGGAATGGTTACGGTGCTTAGGTCAGCCTGCATTTGTAAGGTCATATCCTCTGTGAAAGTGGTCAAATAATAATAATAATAATAATAATAATAATAATAATAATGTACTGCTTTCGTTCCTTTTACTGTACCTCCTTTCATATTCTTTTTCTCCCACCTTACTTTCCTCAACCCTCCCCTAACAATTGATTCATAGAGCTTCTTCAACTGCCTTGAGGTCTTCCTGCTGTCACGCCTCGCAAACCTTTCACTGTCAATTTCCGTTTGAGCGCTGAATGACCTCACAGGTCTCAGTGCTTGGCCTTTGGCCTAAATTCTATATATTCAACTGAAATCTCTAAGTGGAGTCCCTTGTGTAAAAACCCTTGATACAGGAAGACATTTTCAGCCAATCTTTCCTCCACAAAGCTCTGTTCGGCCATTGATCTTATCAATACGTTACTTGTGGTCGCTTTTCCCGTCGAACTTTCTCGTTTGCTTTCTTCCTTTTGCTCACGTCGATTTTGAATCCTAACCTCTGCCTGCTCAGGAACGCGGCGTGTGCTTTAGACACCCTTCGGAATCATTCTCTTACAAGCAATTTTCCTTTTGACGCTACGGTACTTCCTTCCATCAAACTTTCCTCAGCCCTTCCCTGACGATTGTTTCGTAGTGCTTCGGAGAGGTTTTCCTCCCCCTGTTATGCCTCTCAGACCTTTCTGTTCCTCTCGTTTCCCCTCTCGGCTCTGACTGAGGTCATCGTAGGTACCAGCGCTTGGCCTATGGCCTCCGTTTTATTTTCCGTTCCGTTCCAGGGAGCGACAGGCTTTGTGGAATGACATATCTGGAGTGGGTTCGACCCGCTGTTGGATTGGGGCATTGGAACTTCAATAATAATATAATAATAATAATAATAATAATAATAATAATATTGTAATAATAATAATAATGGTATTCTCCATTCCATGCTTTGTACCATTTCTAAGACATCTTCATTATTGGTATTCAACCAACCAAATTTGTACTTAATATTATTGTTATTCAACCAACCAAATTTGTACTTAATATTATTGTTATTCGACCAACCAAATTAGTACTTAATGTTCTTGTTATTCAACCAACCCAATTTGTACTGAATATTTTTGTTATTCAATCAGCCAAATTTGTACTGAATATTATTGTTATTCAGTACAGATTCGGTTGGTTGAATCTCTACCAGTGGTCACAGAAGCTATGGAGCCTTAAAATTCTTATTTGATATGGACTCATTTTCATTTGATTTCACAAACACGATACTTTTCGTTCTCGTGCAAATTATTCTGCAGTTTTTTTTTATCGTGCTTTCTCAGTCGATGTAGGTGACGGGATATTCAAATAACTACCATATTTTATTTATATGTTGTATTTTAATCATTTATTTCTTTATTTATTAGTTTATTATCAATTTATCTTTTTTTTTATTTTCTAATAACTGATCTTATTACCTCCTGTAAATTCTTCTAAATGAACACTTTAATAATAATTTTGGAAGCTTCTTGAATTTCAAGTCATTGGCCCCCGTGGCCTTATTCCATATGAATAGGGTTCATCTTCTGAATAATAATAATAATAATAATAATAATAATAATAATAATAATAATAATAATAATAATAATAATAATAGTAATAATATTCAAAATGATGAGTAGAATTTGGTCAAAGATTTCCTGGGGATGACGTCAATTGCAGTCGATAGGGATATTATATTATTATATTATTATTATTATTATTATTATTATTATTATTATTATTATTATTATTATTATTATTATTATTATTATTATTATTATTATTTCATTCCTTTTACTGTACCTCCGTTCAGTTTCATAGTGCAACTGCGAGGCTTTCCCCCCTGTTACGCCTTTCAGACCTTCGTACTGTCAGTTTCCGATTGAGCGCTGAATGACCCCATGGGTCTCAGTGCTTTGCCTGTGGCCTAAATTGCATATTCGTTCCTATTTCTGTTTATTACTGGACGTTAGTCACGTTGATGAAGTTTTTTTTTGCAGGCAGTTCAAACCATATTTTTTTAAAAATGGACCTTACCTCTCAATCATAAAAGTTTTACTTAAGCGCCAATGGTAGTAAAAGCTATATAATGGAGAGGTTAAGTATTTAAAAACTAAGTACAGAGTATTTATCAATTTTTTTGTCTTTTCCAGGACTGGCGTGAAAGGAAAGAAGAGAGGTGAAAATTGAATCCGG
Source organism: Macrobrachium rosenbergii (assembly GCA_039081455.1). Classification (NCBI taxonomy): domain Eukaryota; kingdom Metazoa; phylum Arthropoda; class Malacostraca; order Decapoda; family Palaemonidae; genus Macrobrachium; species Macrobrachium rosenbergii. The sequence continues at coordinate 1,655,136 of JANJGK010000027.1, read as the reverse complement.
AATGATCCACAACTTTTACAGATGTATTCCAGAGTTCTCGGAGCTCCACTTATGACTCTTTGAAGATCGGAGACGTGACTTCATACAGCAGTAATCTTGTAGTTCATGTTCGTTCGGAGGTAGGAATCTCCCTGAACCTTGTGTGAAAAATGAGAAAAGGCTGCCTAAGACATAGGTAGAGTGTAGCTGTTTTTGTGTCTAGCCGTACTCTTTCCGTCTGGTTGAGTCACATTCTCTGTTGCTACAGTAAACCCCCCATATTCGCAGTCTCGCGATTTGCGGACTCACCGATACCCGGATTTCTTTGTGGGGAACGTGTTTTCACATTATTCGTGGAAAGTCCGCCCATTTGCGGTATTTTTCACTGAGAAATATTCACTAATTACTGTATTTTCATTGCATTTTCATGACTAAATGCACTTTTGTTCATGCAACTTACCTGTCAGATATATATATAGCTGTATTCTCCGAAGTCCGACAGAATTCCAAAAACTTGCGGCACACGCAGTGGGGCCAGGTGGTTAATACCCATTCCCGCCGCTGGGAGGCGGGTATCAGGAACCATTCCCATTTTCTATTCAGATTTTTTCTGTCGCCGGTACTGTCAACAACTGTTTTCAGTACCTCCGTCTTTGGATTTCGTAAACTCGTTATTTTCCACTTAAGTATTCTATTTGACTTTTGGTTTTTGTCTTTGGATTGTGGATTGGCATACGCTTTTGTGGAATTTGCTTTTGATTGCTCTTTGGATGATGTCTGGATCTAGTTATGCTAGCTTCAGAGTATGTTGTGTGAATGAGTTTAAGGTGAGGCTACCGAAAGTTTCGGTAGATCCTCACTTTATATGCATGAGGTGTAGGGGGCAGGTTTGCTTGATAAATGATCGCTTACTTTGCCTCCCACCCTGCTAATTTATTAGTTCAGGATTTCATTCTCGCACTAATAGTGCTCCTTTTTGCATCTGGAAGATGGCTAACAAAATATTATCTATTGCGAAGGTGCATAGATTGAGCGAGTCAAGCGATAATAAAGAAGAAACAATAGTAACGCTGGGTCAGTCAAAGTGCACGTCGTGAAAACGGACTCGTAAGGCGGACGCTGAAGAAGGATATGTCCAATAAAGTTTTCGTAACTATGTTGTTACAACAAAATCAAACACTTATGGAGTTATTAAAGGAAATGTAAGGTTTGTTTTTGGAGAACTAGAGTGACGTCACGTAGGCAATGGCTGCCTCCTAGTAAAAAGTAAACAAACGCTTTCGCGAGTTCAAAGTAGCACGGTAAACGTTAAAGATGCCATAATTTACTCAGGTCGGTATCAAACATTAGTTTTAGTCAGGGTGAGGAGATAACCTACCATAATTTTAGTTAAAACGACGAGAATAGGTTTTATCTCGCCTAGACTGATTTAAATCTACCTGCCTAACGTAGGCGAGCCAAATTCTAGTACTCGTAGGCTAAGCGGGAGTTGAGACTTCCCAAGTAGGTAGCCTATTTCACTATAATTGACTGGGGGGCCTTTCTGTCAAGCATGCTTCGTCTCCCAGTCGTGCTCACCGCTGGCTGGACCGCCATCGTGACGTTCCGCAAGCAGCTATCCTGGACGCTTCTGTGGCTGCTCGTCAGGACGCTCCTCTCGCTGCCGTGCAGGACGCTCGGCTGGTCCACCAGCGTGACGCTCCACAAGCAGCTATCCTGGACGCTTCTGTAGCTGCTCGTCAGGACGCTTCTCTCGCTGCCGTGCAGGACGCTCGGCTGGTCCACCAGCGTGACGCTCCACAAGCAGCTATCCTGGACGCTTCTGTAGCTGCTCGTCAGGACGCTTCTCTCGCTGCCGTGCAGGACGCTCGGCTGGACCGCCATCGTGACGCTCCGCAAGCAGCTATCCTGGACGCTTCTGTAGCTGCTCGTCAGGACGCTCCTCTCGCTGCCGTGCAGGACGCTCGGATGGACTCTCGGGAGGACGCCTCTTTGGTTGCTCGAAGTGACGCTTCAGAGCAATCAAAGTCTGCGGGGAAGCGTAGATCCCATCTGCGTGTTGGACCGCAAGGCCTTCGTTTCTCCCATTGAAGAGGGAGAAGTCTCTTGTGAGTCGGAGCCTGCAGTCCTTGAGCAGCCTCCCCCTTCCTCGTCTACGGACTACCAGGTGTTAGCCGGCCTTTCTTAAGGACTTGTTTGGCGACAAGTTTCAAACCCTCGTCCACTCTCTCTCCTCCTTCGCAGTTTGCTTCGTCCTAGACGAGGAGAGCGCCGGGGTTTGTCAAGATGACTTTGTCTCTGGCGACGAAGAAGGCCTTCAAGAAGGTTAACACCTGGATGGAGGAAGGAAGACCCAAGGCAAGACTTCTTTTGCCCTGCCTCCGTCCAAGCTGAGCGGCAAGGCAGGTATGTGGTAAGAGACCGGGGAGGATGTCGGCTCAAGAGTTCCTTCGTTGTCCCTGGAAGACTTCGCTAGCTTGGTCGACGCGCCTAGAAGGTCCCTCCTGTCGGCTGCCAAAGTGTCCTGGACTATGTCGGAGACGGATCACCATTTGAAAGGACTGTTTCGAACCATGGAGGTCTTCAATTTCCTGGACTGGTGTTTGGGGGCTCTAGACGTCAGGATTAGGAGTCCCGACTCGATCTGCCTGGGGGAGCTGTCCAGCGTGTTGAACTGCACGGACAAGGCAGTCAGGGATGGCTCGGAGGAACTGGCTTCCCTCTTTTGTACGGGCCTCTTGAAGATGAGGGCCTTGTACTGTAACTTTACAGCCTATGGCCCTACCAGCCAACGGCCATACCACGTTGAAAGCACCGCTTCTCGTGCGATCAGCGAAGTTAAGCAACGTTGGGTCTGGTCAGTACTTGGATGGGTGACCGCCTGGGAACACCAGATGCCTTTGGCGTCTTACTTTTGCAAAGTCAGTTTCTCCGTCGCAGAGGGCTTTGCTGTTCTCCCCGTTTTCGAGCCATCTCTTCCCCCCAGTCCTTGTTCAAGGATCTCTCCTCCAGCTTGAAGGAGGCCACTCAAGACCTCTTGGTCCACTCGTCAAGACGCCCGGCAGTCCCTTTGATGTCGTTGTCGGGTCAGACCTCCAGGAAGTAGAAGCCCTTTCGTGGAGGAGCTTCTTCCTCGAGATCTTCTCCCCGAGGTAGAGGTCTTTTCAGAGGCGGAGCCCCGCCTAAACCTTGGGGCAGGAAGTGATTTGCAGCGCCTCCAGACACCTGTAGGAGCCAGGCTTCTTTCGTTTGCGAGAGCCTGGAGAGCAAGAGGGGCAGACACCTGGTCCCTTGAAGTTATCGAGAGAGGATACAAGATCCCCTTTCTCGACTCACCACTTCTGTGCACGTCGCCCAGGGATCTGTCTTCCTCATTCCATCAAGAGAAGCAACAGATCCTTTTCGAGCTATTAGAGCAAATGCTCGAGAAAGAGCTGTGGAGCAAGTCCTGGAGCTGGACTCCCCAAGATTCTACAACCGACTGTTCCTAGTTCCGAAGCAGTCGGGAGGATTGAGACCAGTCCTTGATGTCAGTAGACTGAACCGCTTCATGGTGAAGGAGAAGTTCACGATGGAGACGTCCCAGTCTGTTTTAGGAGCATTAAGACCAGGAGATTCGATGGTCGCTCTGGACTTACAGGACGCTTACTTTCACGTTCCCATACATCCCCATTCGAGGAAGTATTTGAGGTTTGTACTAGGGGGACGAGTGTTTCAAGGCAGAGCTCTTTGCTTCGGGCTAAGCACAGCTCCCATGATCTTCACGATTATCATGAGAAATGTGGCGAGATGGCTTCACTTGGCGGGTATTCGTATCTCGCTTTACCTGGCCGATTGGCTCATCCGAGCCTCTTCACAGTCAAGGTGTCTGGAGGACCTGAATGCGAATTTAGAGTTGACAAAGTCCCTAGGACTTCTAGTGAACGAAGAAAAGTCCCATCTGATCCCGACGCAGTCCATCGTCTTTCTGGGGATTCAGATGGTTTCAGTGGCTTTTCAAGCTTTTCCATCCCAGGAACGTCAGTAGCAATGCTTAGAAAAGTCTCATCCTTCCTAGGGAAGGAAATATGCTCGGTGAGGGAATGGACGAGTTTGCTGGGGACCATTTCCTCTCTAGAGAAGTTTGTTTCCCTGGGAAGACTTCATCTCAGGCCGCTCCAGTTTTTCCTGGCGGAAAACTGTATAGACAAGGAGAATCTAGAGGAGACCCTGAAGATCTCTCCCGTTTTCAAGATTCACCTGAGGTAGTGGCTCGACCCCTCGAGGTTGGCAGAAGGGGTTTCTCTATGCCCTCAGAGCCCCGACCTGGTGTTGTTTTCCTACGCTCCCAGGGAGGGATGGGGAGCAACACTAGGAGGGGAAAAAAGTAAGTATACCTTAGTTTTACCAGACCACTGAGCTGATTAACAGCTCTCCTAGGGCTGGCCCGAAGGATTAGACTTATTTTACGTGGCTAAGAACCAATTGGTTACTTAGTAACGGGACCTACAGCTTATTGTGGAATCCGAACCACATTATAGCGAGAAATGAATTTCTATCACCAGAAATACATTCCTCTAACTCTTCACCAGCCGGCCTCGGGAATTGAACTCCAGCCCATCGAGTGACAGTTTGAAGCTCAAGCGATTCGGCCAACAAAGGGCTTACTAGGAGGGGAGAAAGTGTCAGGCACCTGGAGAGGGGAACAGGTGTCCTGGCACATCAATCTCAAGGAATTAGGGGCGATCCTGCTGGCCCTTCAATCCTTCGAGAGCCAAGTGTCAGGCTGAGTCGTACAAGTAAATTCAGACAACTCCACAGCCCTGGCATACCTCAAGAAACAGGGAGGAACTCGTTCCCGGTCCCTGTTCGCCCTGGCGAAGGAGATCCTGCTTTGGGCCCTTGCGCGGGGGATCACGATCCTTGCAAGGTTCGTTGCAGGAGTGGAGAATATCCGCGCGGACCTTCTCGGTCGACAGCGGCAGCTTCTACCGACCGAGTGGACCCTTCACGAGGAAGTATGTCAGGAGCTGTGGAGGTTATGGGGACGTCCCTTGGTAGATCTGCTCAGGCAGCCCCATTTCGAAAGGTACCTCAAAACTTCCCCGCTCTGAGTCTAACTGCATTCAGACTTTCAGCCGACAACAAGGATCTTCACGATCTCTTGAGATCCTTTGAGACTGTCAAGGTACCTCATTCCAGGACGCCTCCCTGGAACCTGGATGTCGTCCTAAATTTTTTATGTCAAATACCTTCGAGCCTCTTTCTTCGGAGTCTCAAGAATGTGACAAGGAAGGTTTTTTTCCTAACTGCTCTGGCTACGGCGAAGAGAGTTAGTGAACTTCAGGCTATCAATAATCATGTAGGTTTTAGAGGCCATAATGCAGTATGTTCTCTAAGCCGTATGTTCTTGCTAAAACGAGAACCCGTCTACCCCTTGGCCCAGGACCTTCGAGATTAAGGGTATGACGGAAATTCTCAGACATGAACCAGAAAGAGTCATGTGTCCTGTCAGGGCTCTCAAATTTTTTTGCAGAAGACTCGGGAAAGTCGAGGTCCTTCGGACAGTCTGTGGTGCTCTGTCAAGAGGCCAGATTTGCCTCTTTCTAAGAATGCACTGGCGTTCTTTTTTAGAAGCACCATTTTAGACGCACTTTCCGACGTTCAAGACAGTGACTTGAGTCTTTTGAAATTAAGGCTCACGAAGTTAGAGCCATTGCAACCTCGGTGGCTTTCCAGAAGAACATGTCCCTTTGCGATCTTCTGGGTACCACCTTCTGGCGAAGCAATTCGGTGTTCGCTTCACATTACTTGCGTGACGTGAAGACGACATACGAAGACTGCTATTCGCTAGGACCATACGTTTCCGCACTCCAGATCGGCCCCATAACACTTCTAGGCCTGGACCTCTGTCGGACTCCCAGGACCAGGGAGAGGGCAAGTCGAAAGCCACAGGAGGGTTACGGGGGCTTCCCACCGATCTGGCGTCCCTTCGGCAGGACCTGTTGTCGCTTCTGCAGACACAGTGTTGCGGGCAGGGAGCGATACTCATCCTATCCTTTAGAGGTTAGGAAGTATATTTTAATCTTGATTTTGTTTTTTTTTTTATGTCAGATCGGTCCCATAACGCTTCTAGGCCTGGACCTCTGTCGGACTCCCAGGACCAGGGAGAGGGCATGTCGAAAGCCGCAAGAGGGTTACGGGGGCTTCCCCCGATCTGGCGTCCCTTCGGCAGGACCTGTTGACGCTCTAGGTCAGGTGGTTGGTCGTTGCTCCTTTTGCCCTCACAGTATGGCCTTATGATCTAGTCCCATTGTGGTCACGCCCCCGTGGACAGATCATCTAGAACTCACCAGCTATATAGGTCACTACCTTGCTGGAGACTCTAGTAAAGCAGAAGCAGGCTTGGGTGACAGTAATCACGAAGTCAGCTATGCTAACATAGGCCTGGACCTCTGTCGGACTCCCAGGACCAGGGAGAGGGCATGTCGAAAGCTGTAAGTTGGTTACGGGGACTTCCCACCGATCTGGCGTCCCTTCGGCAGGTCCTGTTGATGCTCTCGGTCAGGTGGTTGGTCGTTGCTCCTTTTGCTCTCACAGTATGGTCTTATGATCTAGTCCCATTGTGGTCATGCCCCCGTGGACAGATCATCTAGAACTCACCAGCTATATAGGTCACTACCTTGCTGGAGACTGTAGTAAAGCAGAAGCAGGCTTCGGTGACTGTAATCACGAAGTCAGCTATGCTAACAAGTAAGGAACCAAGGCGTCAATCGCCTACATATATTTGTTTCCTAAATCCTATTCTGTCTCTTCCCACCTCCAATGGTGGGATTCAGCTATATATATATCTGACAGGTAAGTTGCATGAACAAAATGATATTTTAATGATAAAATAAAGTTTGTTCATACTTACCTGGCAGATATATATAATCATAGTGCCCACCCTCCTCCCCTCAGGAGACAGTGGCACTAGAAAATCTGAATAGAAAATGGGAATGGTTCCTGATACCCGCCTCCCAGCGGCGGGAATGGGTATTAACCACCTGGCCCCACTGCGTGTGCCGCAAGTTTTTGGAATTCTGTCGGACTTCGGAGAATACAGCTATATATATATCTGCCAGGTAAGTATGAACAAACTTTATTTTATCATTAAAATATCATTTTTGTGATAAAACTATTCAAATACTTAAATATAAGCATTTTTAGATGGTTGTTTTTGTGTTTAAACTATCAAAATAGGCAGTTCTGAGTGTTTTTAGAAGGGTTTTAAGTATTCGCGGATTTTAGCTATTCGTGGATACGGGGGGTTCACTGTATACAGTATTAATTAAAGTACAGTACTGTGGAGTACGCTACAGTACACTACATACTGTACTGTACTTCTGTGCAGTAAAAATACATTTTGTTATGTATAGTATTACCATGTATAGTGTATGCACAGTGTACAAAGTGAATACTACTTCCTTGTTGCTTTGAAATTGTTGTGCTTCGTAACCCTTGTACACTACAGTACATACTGTGCTCACAGTAAATTGCTGGTGCTGCCATTTTTGTGTACAGTATACTATACACAATATATTGTACTACTGTACAGTCCTGTATGCAGCTAGAAAGGAAAGCATTTTATAAAACAATATAAAATGTAGAAATGAAAAAAGTGAAGAATTCCTTACCTGATTTCAGTGATTTTGAAAGATATATTGTACTATACTGGTTGTGGGAGACGGAGATGTGTAGTACGCAGTACAGTACAGTATTGTACTTAACGCTTATACAGTACAGTATAGTACAGTACAGTACACTGTATACTGTAGTTGTGTAGCTGCTGATGAATTCTGTACATCAGGCACACAGTCTGTAACGAAAATATTAAAATTAGTAATGTGCAGTACAGTAATGTACACAGTATATGTACAGTAATAAAGTACAGTACATACTGTACTGTAGTAAAAATATAATTATGTTAAATACTGTACCATGTATATGTACAGCAGTATGTACAGTATACCAAATAAAATAAAAAAAAAGGAATCTTGCTGGGAGTCTAGAGTAAGATCAAAATTATACAGTACAGTACTGTAAGTCTTGTGTAACAGTTAAAGAAATGTGTACAGTACTGCAGTACTGTACACCTAAAAATGAAGTGCAGTCTGTACAGTAAACAAAAATGAAGAATTGCTTCCCTGGTGGACATTGAGAGGGTACAAAGTCTTATCTTCTGATTCTGGAATAATGGTACAATCTGTACAGTACAGTGCAGTACTACCGCAGTACGTTGTTTTTGTCTAAAATTTATAACAATATATAAAACCATTTAAACAAAAGGGGGTTCAGCTGACGCGAGTGGGAACCTTCAAAGGTTTCTTCAAGGGAATCTGGGTCATCTGCAAACATGAGGCTCAATTCTGGAATGACAATAAAAAAATGAGGTTATGACCACAGGTCTACCCTAAAGCCAAATCAAAAAGTCCTTCAAAAGAAGGCATCGTGCGTACCCCATACAAAAATGGGAATAAAAGCACGTTAAAAGAAAAAGAAGAAGAAGATGAACAGTACTACATAAATATATAGTAACATTAAGTACACTTTACAGTATCAAACAATTTACATATGTACTGTAATGAACTGTACGGTAAAACAATTAAAGAAAGATGATTCGTTATCAGTAGAGGTTGGTGGAGGTGATTCTACTATGTCAGGTGCAGTGGAATCAGGAAAGGACTTTTCTTCTGCAATGATAAAAATGATTGGGTCCTCCTCCTCCTCCTCCTCCTCCTCCTTTGGATGTAGCTTCTTCCAGCCCCCATTCAAATTAGATTTCTGGACCTCATCCCAAGAAGACTCAATATTTTTTACAGCATCTAAAATCCTGCAGCCCTTCCAGACTCACTCGACATCCGACTTGTCACTGCTATTTTTGGTGACCCTGAGGACATGGCAAAATGTCCTCAAGCCTTGAAGCTAGCAATGACTCCCTGTAGAAGCGACGTAGTGTCTGGTGGAAGGCAGACTACCTTCGCTTCGGGATGAATCCCACCCAAATCAGAAGGGTGACCAGGGGGATCGTCCAACACCAGCAGGACCTTGAATTCCGGACCCTTCTCCTCTTAATACTTCTTAACTGCTGGCATAAAGCGACCATTGAACCATCCCTCGAAGATGGCGACAGTGACCCAGCCTTTCTTGTCAGCCTTCCAAGTGACAGGGAGCTGAGGCTTGAAAATTCCCTCGAGTGCCCTCCGGTTTCCAGCCAGATACACTAACAAGGGCTTCAGCTTGAAGTCACCACTGGCATTGCTCCCAAGAAGCAAAGTCGGTCTCTCCTTGCTGACTTTATGGCCTGGTGGTGTCTTCTCCTCCTTGGATGCTGGCTACAAATGGTTCACTTTCACTACCTTTCAGAACAACTACCTAGCCTTCTCCTGAATAATACCGAGGCTCACTGGAACGTTCCGTTGGTTTTGGTCTTCGAGCCAGACCGTCGATAACTTCTCCATCTCCGCGAGGTTGGGGTTATGTTGCTTGCCTAATCTAGTAGCAGCACCACGAGTAACAGCCATCATCGAAGCACCACCTTTCATGTGTTGTACAATACAGGCAGTCCCAGGTTTACGACGGGTTCTGTTCCTACGCCGCGTCGTAAGCCGAAAATCGTCATAAGCCCAAAAATCGTCAAAAATCCTAAGAAAACCCTACTTTTAATGCTTTGGGTGTATTGAAAACGATGTAAACTGCATTTTTATTGAGTTTTTCTTCAAAGAAAAGCTCCAGATTTTGATTATTCTGCTGTCTCTTAGCCACATTTCTTCCGTTGGACCGGTGTCGTAAGCGTCGTAACCCCTGAACATGCATCGTAAACCGGGAAATAATTTCTGATGAATATATTTGAAAAGCTTCGTAACCTCAGAATGTCGTAAGCCGGATCCGTTGTAACCCGGGGACTGCCTATTCCTTATCCTTGACTATAGGCTGAACAGTAGTTCCACTAAGTCCAAGGGCACGGCCGATTTCAGTGTTCGTCTCACCTGAAAGAAAAGCATTAGCTTAAGCAAGGCCGGGCATTTGTTATAAAAAATTAGGCTTACATGTTGTCCCCCTAGTCGTCATCCAGCACATACAGTACTGTGCTGTAGTAGTACACTGTACATTCGAAAGACTGACGTAGATATAATCTTTAATAGGGTAAAATATTGTCCATGACACATCAATTACTAAATTTGCACCTTTTCAACTCGGTATTTAATTGGTCGAGCAACAGGGAAACGAAACTTGAAGAAACCTTTCAAAAGATTGAAGTTTCATTAAAAAAGTGAGTTACCATAACTGCCAACTGAAATAAAATACTGTGTACTGTACTGTACTGTATAGTAAGTATGCGAAGTCTTTCTACAGTACTGTACGTACTGTGAATGCATATTTTTGGATGTGTGTCGTGCATACTGTGCAGTGTTCTCATTCGATATTTATTTGGTCAAACCACAAGAAAATGAAATTTTGAGAAAGTTTGCAAAAGATTGAAGTTTTATTAACAAAATGTGTTATAAATAACTGCCAAATTAATAATATGAAACCATTCACTAACATTCACTGGATACTTACACACTAAATATTCACCAACATTCACAAAATTTTCACTAAACCGTAGACACTCACTAAACATTCACTTAATACTTACGCAGTAAACATTCACTAACATTTATCAAACATTCACTGAATACTTACACGCTAAACATTAACTAACATTCACTGAATATTTGCACACTAAACATTCACTGAATACTTACACACTAAACATTCACTAACATTCACAAAACATTAACTAAACATTCACTAACATTCACCAAACATTCACTGAATACTTACACACTAATCATTCACTAAACATTCATTCGCTGAATAATTACACACCAAACATTCACTAAACCCTAAACACTCACTAAACATTCACTTAATGCTTACACAGTAAACATTCACTAACATTCACCAAACATTCACTGAATACTTACACAATAAACATTCACTAACAAATCATTCACTAACTTTCACTAAACATTCACTGAATAATTACTCACTAAACATTCACTAACATTCACAAAACATTCACTAAACCCTAAACACTCATTAAACATTTGCTGAATACTTACACAGTAAATATTCACTAACATTCACTGAATACTTACACAGTAAATGTTCACTAACATTCACTGAATATTTACACAATAAACATTCATGAACATTCACTGAATACTTACACACTAAACATTCTCTAACATTCACTGAATACATACACACTAAACATTCACTAAACATTCACTGAATACTTACACACTAAACATTCACTAACATTCAGAAAACATTCACTAAACCCTAAACACTCACTAAACACTCACTGAATACTTACACACTAAAGATTCACTAACGTTCACAAAACATTCACTAACCCTAAACACTCACTAAACACTCACTGAATACTTACACACTAAAGATTCACTAACGTTCACAAAACATTCACTAACCCTAAACACTCACTAAACATTCACTGAATACTTACTAAACATTCACTAAACCCTAAACACTCACTAAACATTCACTGAATACTTACTGAACATTCACTAAACCCTAAACACTCACTAAACATTCACTGAATACTTACTAAACATTCACTAACATTCACTAAACCCTAAACACTCACTAAACATTCACTGAATACTTACACACTAAACATTCAGTAACATTCACTAAACCCTAAATTAACACTCACCAAACACTTACTCATGAAACATTCGCCAAACACCTACTCATTAAACATTCAGGATAAAAAAATCCCAATTGCAATAATAATAATAATATGATCAATAGTTATTTAATAGAAAACTTTTGTTATAGAAAGTGTTTTAGTCTAATTAATAAAATAATTAATTCCAATAAGTAATTTAATAATGAGTTAATTAAAATAACCTAATAATAATTAATTAAAATAAATAATCTAATAATAATTAATTATGAGGGTCTACAAATCTGTCAATTATACCTTTACCGAGAAACTGGAGGCCATTTTTAAGGCGTTATTTAATTGTTATTGAATTATTTAGTTATTGTGATTTAGTTATATAATTAGTTATTTAATTGTTATTGAATTATTTCATTAAACATTTATTTGATTGTTATTTTATTGCTTTCTTTGTTTGTGAAGTAAGTCACTTTATGTCTTGCAAATTTGGTCAATGTCGGTCCAGAGGAAATCAGTAGTTCCATTATTATTATTATTATTATTATTATTATTATTATTATTATTATTATTATTATTATTAAAAAGGATGGCTGTATTATGCGAATTTATCTTATATAGTGTCTTTTCTATCCTCCTTATGATTCGCTTTTCAGGCTCAGCGATGTTAGTCAGTAACTAGCCGATATTCATGTTGGAAAAGGACAGTGTGCGGAATATTGGAAGTCTTTTATTACAATATTCAATCAGAAATCGTTCGTCTGGGTTCAGGTTCTATTGTAGGTACCGTCGACATGTTTCAACCAGCTCGTTGGTCATCCTCTGGACGTGGTTGCAGGAGGTCTGAAGAAACGAGGTGCTCGGGTTGGTATTTATAGGGGAGGTCATGATCGGTGCTGAATTATGATTGGCTGCCCGGGGCATGTACCCTCGGGCGGAGCCTTCCCATCCAAGTTCTGTTTTCGTCTTGCGTGCGAGCGGCGTTGTAGTGCTGAGGATGAAGAGAAGAATTTCGATCCTCGGATGCCGAATTTTGATTTGCTCGTACGCTATGGGGATCGCTCGGTGCATGTCTCCTGGCTGCCGTGGGGAGGAGAAAGGTTTCTTGCGTAATGTTGAGTGTTGGTTTCTCCTTCCCAATGTGCAATGCTTCCAAGAGGCGTAGGCGGCGGTGGTCGGTAATTTGGTCAATTACTTCGATGTTCGTGATTATGTCTTTTTTTGCTATCCTCTGGTTATGGACGGTCCTGGCATGATTAAAGATAGCCCCCTCTTGGGCGTGGCAGGAAATCCTTTTGGAGAATCGCATGGTGGTCATACCGATGTAAGAACCGAGGCATCCTCGGACGGGGCATGAGTACCGGTATACCACGTTGGTTTTCTTCAAGGGGTCCTGCTGAGGGGGGGCTGGGTTGTTGCGCATAACCAGGCTGCTCGTCTTTCTGCTCTTGTAATAGATAACCATGAATATCGGCCAGTTACTGACTAACATCGCTGAGCCTGAAAAGCGAATCATAAGGAGGATAGAAAAGACACTATATAAGATAAATTCGCATAATACAGCCATCCTTTTTAATAAGACCTGTTTAAAAGAGGGTCTACTCCCTTCATATTATTATTATTATTATTATTCCTCTATTAAATTTTATATTATTTTTCAGATCTCCTCCCATCCCCACACCCTACTTCGACCTTTAGTGCCAGAACGGAGGCTGACAGTCTGGGGGCCAATGGTCCAAATTTCATTTTTCGTTCCAACCACTTTGTGTAAAGCTGCTGCCATTATTATTTGATGACTAACTCTAAGTATACCATTTGAGACCGGTAGTAGGATTGCAAGTGTGTGTTAGGTTGGAAAAATATTGACTTTTGTAAAGAATATGCTTTATTGATTTCTCCAGGCAATTTTGACTTACTTTCATGATTAAAGTCAACTGTTCCAACTCACATATAAATAAAATTCATACAAAATGACTCAGAGTCATTTGATTAACTCAAAACCTTTGATTTAAACTTTGCTTTGACTTATAGGGGTTTAAAATTCAAAGTTCGTTGAAAAAATGTTTTTTAAAAGTTTTAACTGCTAGACATAACGTGCTGTATTGAATTCAGTTATCTGGATGTCATGATGGTAGTGATGAAAAAATTCTTTTCGTTTCTGGTTGACTTGTTTAAAAAATATTAATGCATAAACCTACTAGCGGGCAGTTCAGAGAGCATAGTATACTCTTACTCCCTCTCCAATCTAAGCATCATCCATAAAAAATCAGAAAATGCAAGTTGTGCTTGTCTTGCATGAGCTAAAGGGTAACCTGACTCAAGAATATTGTTTTGTTCATGACACTTACCTGCCAGATATATATATAGCTGTATTTCTCCGAAATCCGACAGAATTTCAAAACTCGCGGCACACGCAGTGTGGCCAGGTGGTTAGTACTCATTCCCGCCGCTGGGAGGCGGGAATCGGGAACCATTCCCATTTTCTATTCAGATTTTCTCTGTCGCCGGTACTGTTAACATCTGTTACAGTACCTCCGCCTCTGGATTTCGTTAACTTGCTTATTCCCACTTAAGTATTCTCTTGACTTTTGGTTTTGATTCTTGGACTGTGGATTGGCACACGCTTTTTCTGGATTGTTTTGGATTTTGCTTATGACCTCTCTTTAACTATGTCTGGTTCTAGTTCTGCTAGTTTCCGTGTATGTTGTATGAGTGATTGTAAGGTGAGGCTACCGAAAGCTTCGGTAGACCCTCACTCTGTTTGTTTGAGGTGTAGGGGGCATGTTTGTCTTATAGATGATCGATGTAAGGAGTGTGAACCTTTATCGGATGCGAGCTGGAAGTCGTATGATTCGTACGTTCGCAAGTTGGAGCGTGACAGGGTTAGGAGGTCTTCCTCCAGGAGTGTGTGCAAGAGTCAGGGTATTTCCTCTCCTGATATTTCCAACGTAGTTGATGTTGCACCTGTCCCTGTGGTTTTGCCTTCGGGCCCTGATATTGTGTCTGTGGAGGGTTCGGCCCTGGCGCAGATCATGAGTTCTATCCGTGCGCTCGAGAACAAAGTGACTTCTCTCCAAAGTGCTGTGAAGTGTAGTGCTCCCCCCAGTGTTGTGGAGGGGGCGTCAGATCGGCCCCATAATGCTTCTAGGCCTGGACCGCTGTCAGACTCCCAGGACTCAGGGAGAAGGCATGTCGAAAGCCGCAAGAAGGTTACGGGGGCTTCCCACCGATCTGACGTCCCTTCGGCAGTTCCTGTTGTCGCTTCCCAGGCTGCCAGAGATCGTGCTTCGGCGCGCATTCTCAAGGACTGCTTTTCGTCCTCCGAGGCGTCCTCCCCGCGCAAGGGGTGGAATTCTCGTAAGGACTCTCGTCCTCTCAAGAGGAGTCGTGTTCAAGAGGACGCTGCTCGTCAGTCTTCTTCGTCGGCTAGCTATTTTGATGCCTTTCCACCGCAGAAGAAGTCTAGGATTTCGTCTGATGAGGATGTTTCGGAGCGCCCCAGCCGCTCTATGGAGAGAACCTTTCTTGCTCCTGTGAGGAAGAAGAAGGCGTCCCCTCGCCCATCGTCTTCCCATAGGATTGTCTCTCCTCCCAGACAGGATTCTTCGCCTGCTAAGAAGATTTTGTTGGAGATGCAGCGACAGTTGTCTTCTCTTATTGCCGAGAAAGACTCTGCTCCTCGTCGTCGCAAGGACTTGACTTTGCCTGTCAAGAGATCAAGGAAGTCTCCTTCTCCTGCTCCGCGTTCGTCGTCTCCTTCTCCTGTTTCGTCGCCTTGTCGTCCTGTTAGCTCTCTTGCTCCTCGTCGTGACGCTCGTCAACAGGACGCTTCGCGAGCTTCTTCCCGTGACGCTTCGGCCGCTCTTCAGGACGCTTCTGTTCAGGACGCTCGTCGGGACGCTCTTCCGGTTTTTGGGCGTGACGCCTGTGATGACGCTCTTCAGGACGCTCTCCAAGACGCTCCGCTGGACGCTCCTTCGGTTGCTCTTCAGGACGTTCCGGAGCATTCTGTTTCTTCTGAGAAAAGGAGATCCCTTCTTCGGATTGGACCTCAAGGCCTTCGTTCCCCTAAAGTGTTGGGTGACTCGTTTGCTTCTCCGGCTGTGGCGGGAGAGGTTTCTGCCGATTCGGATCCTGCTGAAGTCGAGCTCTCGTCTGCTTCCTCTTCTTCGGACTACCAAGTTTTGACCAGCTTGCTTAAGGACTTGTTCGGGGACAAGTTTAAGCCTTCGGCTCCTCTTTCTCCTCCTTCTCAGCTAGCTTCCTCCAAAGCTAGGAGAGCTCCTGGTTTTTTGAAGATGACTTCTTCTTTGGCGACCAAGAGGGCTTTCAAGAAAGTCAACATGTGGATGGAGGAACGGAAGTCCCATGGCAAGACCTCTTTCGCTGTGCCTCCGTCTAAGCTTTCAGGCAAGGCTGGTATGTGGTATGAGACGGGAGAAGATCTCAGCCCTAGAGTTCCTTCCTCTTCTCAAGGGGATTTTACCAGTCTTGTCGACGCCTCCCGTAGGTCTCATCTGCCTACTGCTAAGGTTTCTTGGACCTTGTCAGAGACCGACCACCATCTCAAAGGTCTCTTCCGCACCATGGAGGTGTTTAATTTCTTGGACTGGTGCTTGGGAGCCTTGGATCTTAAGCTTCGAAGCTCGGACTCTATTACTTTGGGGGAGCTTTCTAGTGTCCTTAACTGTATGGACAAGGCAGTTAGGGATGGATCTGAAGAGCTGGCGTCTCACTTTGGTACGGGCCTCTTAAAGAAGAGGGCCTTGTTTTGTGACTTCACTGCTAAGTCTGTCTCCCCTTCGCAAAGGGCAGAATTATTGTTCGCTCCCTTGTCCAACCATCTGTTTCCCCAGTCCTTGATTCGGGACATTTCCGCTAGTCTTAAGGAGAAGGCCACGCAAGACCTGTTGGCTCATTCTTCTCGACGTCCTCCAGCTCCTTCTTCTTCTTCGTCTGCTTCAGTGTTGTCATCCAGGAAGAAGAAGCCCTTTCGTGGAGGAACTTCTTCCTCTAGATCGTCTCCGCGAGGAAGAGGTTTTACCAGAGGAGCGGCCCCCTCTAAACCTAGGGGAAAAAAGTGACTTCTTTCACCTCCAGACACCGGTAGGAGCCAGGCTTTTTTATTTTGCGGAAGCCTGGAGAACACGAGGGGCGGACGCATGGTCTCTAACTGTCTTAGAGAAAGGTTACAAGATCCCCTTTCTCATGTTTCCACCCCTTTGCACGTCGCCCAGGGATCTGTCGCCGTCTTACCACCGAGAGAAGCAACAGATTCTTTTGGACCTCCTGGAGCAGTTGTTAGAAAAAAGAGCCGTGGAACAAGTTCTGAAGTTGGATTCTCCGGGGTTCTACAACAGGCTTTTCTTAGTCCCGAAACAGTCGGGAGAGTGGAGACCGGTCCTAGATGTAAGTGTCTTGAATCGTTTTATTTCAAAGGACAGATTCAAGATGGAAACGCCTCAGACGGTTCTAGGGGCCTTAAGACCAGGGGACTGGATGGTCTCTCTGGACTTACAAGATGCGTACTTCCATGTTCCCATTCATCCTCAATCAAGGAAGTACCTGAGATTTGTGCTGGGGGGACGAGTCTTCCAGTTCAGAGCTCTCTGCTTCGGTTTGTGCACCGCTCCCATGATCTTCACGGTGATCATGAAAAACGTTGCGAGGTGGCTTCACCTGGCGGGTGTTCGAGTGTCATTCTACCTAGACGACTGGCTCATACGAGCCTCTTCTCGGGAGAAGTGTCTGGAGGACCTGACTTTCACACTGAATTTGACGAAGTCCTTGGGACTTCTTGTGAACCAAGAAAAGTCCCATCTGATCCCGACGCAGTCCATCGTCTATCTGGGGATTCAGATGGATTCAGTGGCTTTTCGAGCTTTTCCATCCCGAGAACGGCAACGGCTTTGCTTAAGCAAAGTTTCGTCCTTTCTAGGGAAAGAAACATGCTCGGTGAGGGAATGGATGAGTTTGCTGGGGACCATTTCCTCGCTGGAGAAGTTTGTTTCCCTGGGAAGGCTCCATCTCAGACCTCTCCAGTTTTTCTTGGCGGAGAACTGGAGGGACAAGGAGAATCTGGAAGAGATTTTGACGATATCTCCTTCTGTCAAGGATCATCTGAAGTGGTGGTTCGACCCCTTGAAGCTTGCAGAAGGGGTTTCTCTTCGCCTTCAGAGCCCCGACCTAGTGTTGTTTTCCGACGCGTCCAGGGAAGGATGGGGAGCAACACTAGGAGGGGAGGAAGTGTCAGGCACCTGGAGAGGGGAACAGGTGTCCTGGCACATAAACCTCAAGGAATTGGGTGCTATCTTTCTGGCTCTTCAATTCTTCGAAGCCCAAGTGGCAGGCAGAATTGTCCAGGTCAATTCGGACAATACCACAGCTCTAGCGTACCTCAAAAAACAGGGGGGTACTCGATCTCGTTCCCTGTTTATCCTTGCGAGGGAGATCCTGCTCTGGACTCATGCTCGAAGAGTCACTATTCTCACGAGGTTCATTGCGGGAGTGGAGAATATTCGAGCAGACCTTCTCAGTCGGCAAAATCAGCTGCTACCGACCGAGTGGACTCTTCACAAGGAGGTATGTTTAGAGTTGTGGAGAATTTGGGGACGTCCTCTAGTGGACCTCTTTGCCACGTCCAGGACGGCAAGACTTCCCCTTTATTGCTCTCCTGTCCTAGACCCAGGAGCGTTAGCCATAGACGCCCTCCTCTGGGACTGGAAAGGACTCGACCTTTACGCTTTCCCTCCCTTCAAGATCCTGGGAGAAGTGATAAGGAAGTTTGCAACGTCAGAAGGAGCAAGGATGACTCTAATAGCCCCCTTCTGGCCAGCAGCGGATTGGTTTCCAGAGACCCTGTCCTTCCTAGTGGATTTTCCAAGAACGCTTCCATTGAGGGTGGACCTTCTCAAACAGCCGCATTTCAAGAGGTTCCACCAAAACCTCTCCGCTCTGAGTCTGACTGCGTTCAGACTATCTCAAAGTTGGCCAGAGCAAGAGGCTTTTCGAGATCTGTGGCAAAGGCCATCGCCAATGCCAGGAGACCTTCTTCGAATGCGGTCTACCAGTACAAGTGGTCTGTTTTTCGAAGATGGTGCAGGAGTAAAGGAGTTTCCTCGTCCACGACCTCTGTACCACAAATAGCTGACTTCCTTTTTTATCTGAGGCATAAGAATAAACTGGCAGTCTCGACGATTAAGGGCTATAGAAGTATGTTATCGGCAGTTTTTAGACACAGAGGCCTGAACTTGTGCGATAACAAGGATCTTCACGATCTTTTAAGATCCTTCGAGACTGTCAAAATTCCTCAACTCAGGACACCTTCTTGGAATCTGGATGTTGTCCTGAAGTTTCTTATGTCTAGTGATTTTGAACCTCTGTCTTCGGCTTCCCTCAAAAACGTGACGAGGAAAGCTGTCTTCCTAACGGCTCTGGCGACAGCTAAGAGGATCAGTGAAGTGCAGGCTATTAGCAAACATATTGGCTTTAGGGGTCCTAATGCTGTATGCTCCCTAAATCCTTTGTTCTTAGCCAAGAACGAGAATCCTTCAAACCCTTGGCCCAAATCTTTTGAAATCAAAGGTTTGACGGAAATACTTGGGCAAGAGTCAGAAAGAGTCTTGTGTCCTGTCAGGGCTCTTAAGTTCTACTTAGCCAAGACCAAGAATACTAGAGGCTCATCGGACAATCTGTGGTGTTCGGTGAAGAGACCTGATCTTCCCATGTCCAAGAATGCCTTAGCATTCTTTTTAAGAAGTGTTATTCGAGAGGCTCATTCCTCCTGCTT
Organism: Macrobrachium rosenbergii; assembly: GCA_039081455.1. Lineage (NCBI taxonomy): Eukaryota > Metazoa > Arthropoda > Malacostraca > Decapoda > Palaemonidae > Macrobrachium > Macrobrachium rosenbergii. The sequence continues at coordinate 1,635,658 of JANJGK010000027.1, read as the reverse complement.
AGAAGGTGACATGAGACTTCTGAAAGTAAAAGCTCATGAAGTTAGAGCTATCGCGACTTCCATGGCTTTCCGAAAGAATATGTCTCTGAGTGATATTCTTGGTGCTACCTTCTGGAGAAGTAATTCAGTGTTCGCTTCGCATTACTTGCGAGATGTGAAGACGACATTTGAAGACTGCTCTTCGCTGGGACCGTACGTTTCCGCAGACACTATGTTGGGAGAAGAAGGCAATACTCATCCTATCCTTTAGGGGTTAGGTAGTATTTTTAATCTTGTTGTTGTCTATTTCTGGTTGTTGGGTGGCCATTGCGGTGGACATCCCAATTTTTTAGCCTATGCTAGGTTCTTTTACCTTAGATAGGGCGGTCAGGTGGTTGGTCGTTGCTCCTTCTCCCTCTCTGTATGGTAACATGATCTAGTCCTATTGTGGTCACGCCCCCTTGGACAGGTCATCTGGATCTCTCCAGCTTTATAGGTCCCTACCTTGCTGGAGACTCTGGATTAGCAGCAGCAGGCTTGGGTGACAGATAAACTCGAAGTCAGCTATGCTAACAGGTAAGGAACCAAGGCGTCATTCGCCTACATTTATTTGTTTCCTAAATCCTATTCTGTCTCTTCCCACCTCCTACGGTGGGATTCAGCTATATATATATCTGGCAGGTAAGTGTCATGAACAAAATGATATTTTAATGATAAAATAAGGTTTGTTCATACTTACCTGGCAGATATATATACTTTTAGTGCCCTCCCGCCTCCCCTCTTGAGACAGTGGCACTAGAAAATCTGAATAGAAAATGGGAATGGTTCCCGATTCCCGCCTCCCAGCGGCGGGAATGAGTACTAACCACCTGGCCACACTGCGTGTGCCGCGAGTTTTGAAATTCTGTCGGATTTCGGAGAAATACAGCTATATATATATCTGCCAGGTAAGTATGAACAAACCTTATTTTATCATTAAAATATCATTTTTTCATTATCACCAAGCGGAAATAAGAATGTTTATATGTATGTCTTCAATTTGATGCCACCATTATTGCATACATTGCTAATAAAATCACATTATCATTCGTAGGCAAATTTAAACATCAAAAACAAGATGACGAAACATACTCATATGGAAAACTACATTTTTCAAGATATGCAGTGAAATATGAAAGAGATAAATATCAAAATACTTATGATTAATGTGTCGCAAAAAATATTGCAAAATACATTTTAACCTGTCGGCATGTCGGTCACATGAGATGACGAGCGTCTTTCTTGAAAGTGGGTACAAACTCAACAACACTTCGTCATTGACGTGGTTGTTTAATATATCTGTTAGTATGAATTATATTATAAAAAAAGTATTGTTTAATTTGTGTTTGCAAATAAAACACTATTGTCATTTATGGCATCATCCAAGTCGGCTGCAGAGCTCCTTCAGACGTATCGGTGAATGTACTCAACATGTCTGGATGCCTGATGTAAGTGGCCCAAGTTGATTCCTTGCCACGTCCACTCAGTTGGCTGGTTGCATCGCAACCCGTGATTGCATGATATGCTGGTAAATTTTTGATGATGTTGTTAGGGAGAGATGCCCTAATGTCATGCACAGGGATATAGCCCACCCAGGTTTTTGGGCAGGACCTACAGCCATCCACACCTCTGTTGTCTGGTGGTAAGTGAGGAGAAGTAGCACATCTCTATCTCGACGTTGAACAACAATACGTTTAATTTTGAAGTCATTGTTGGAGGCATCAATTGCATGAGGCACTAACCTGGTGTCAGCTTCTTCATGAGAAGATTTAAGATGAGTCCTACACTTCCCAGATGGAGAAAGAACAAGTTCAGGGTTTTCACATCCTCCTGCAACAACAAGTTCTTGCTCAAGAGGCAATCTCTGTGACTGCATGAGTATTTCGTCGGTAAGGAAATGAATAAGATTCAACTTATTATCTGAGAGGTTAATGAAATTTTGCCAGGAGCTTGGCAACCGAACATTCTTGAATCGATCACGCGTCTGATTTTTCTGCTGACATTGGCACGACGTGCCCTTGTTCCAGCTTTGGTGGAATTTGTCCGGTACGTATGAAACATAACGTCCACTCGTTTACATGTCTCTGAAGGAAAAACCAAAACATTTTGCAATATACATCTGCTAAGTCACCAAATGTGGCAGCTCCTGACCGAAGAAGTGCGATTGCATCCACAAGCGCACAAGTGGCATCATTGCTTTGAGGCAGCTCCTTCACTTCGTGGCCACTGCCAAGTATGTTTCAAAGGGGAGCTTTATCGGCCGTTCTCAGGTTTCTGTCGAACGTTGCAAACCTTTGTCTATTTTAACAGCGTTTACTTCTCCACATTTACTGGTCACATCCACTTTATGAAGATGTGCAAAAGTTTTTTATTTGTTCGTTGTTATTGGGGCACGGAACATTTGCGTGGCATTCGGTCGAAGACGGCCTTGCATAAATCTTGTCGGTAACCGTTTGCCCCTTTCTTGAGCAGTTAATAGATCTCTCAGGACATCAGGAGGCACAGTGCCATTGCTAGAAGTACACATCAGGTCTGTAGAGTTTCTTGCAAAAGGACTGAAGTTTTGGAGCTTGCCTGTGTCCTTATGTGTAACAGTTTTGTACCATAGATTATATAAAACTGAAATAAACTAAAGAATCATCTGTGAAATTTTACAGTAAGAGGAGCGAGCAAGTCCTTTGCCCTCTAAACCACGTAGGTTTCTCAATGGAATCGGTTTCAAAAATATGCGCTAGGCCACTATTCCTAATTCTGACACCATTGTCAGATAGGTGGTGGACCTATTCCCAAAAAAAAACACAAGCCCCAAATGAAGCTGGAATGTCATAAACTGGAACCCATTTGCTTGTTGGTGTTTGTGTAAGGAGTCGTTTCTTTTCGGAAGTGTTACCTGCCGTTTAGAGCTCGTTCATTTATCGCTTCTGCTACTTTTCAGAGAGTTCCTGGACTCCTTTTTGACTGGTGGTGTTTCAGGATTCCTTTTCGGTGTTACTGGAAAGACGAAGGTCCTTAGAAAGGTTTTGGTAGGTGGGGAGGTCGGCCATTACAGTGGTCTTGTACGTTATAGACAAACGTTATCATATACAGATAGAAAAAGCTTCTAGATTTTATCAGATATTGATAGAAAAAGCTTCTAAATTCTGTACCGGAATTCTCTTGTTCATTCGCTGTTGAATTCTGACAGGTCTTGACTTCGATGCCGTTGTTCCAGTGCAGTGATTTGCAAGTCTAAAAGTCTTTGATGTTATTAAAAAGCGTCGCAAACCATTGCCCTTGTATTTGTAAGGTCGTTTCTGTACGTACTTTATGCGTTACGTCATTTCTTGGCAATTATTATTATTACTGATATACTTTTCTGTTCCCATTTCATATCCTGTGTTGTATTTGCGGCAAATTTTGGTTTGAAATAAGCGAAAACCGCAATTTTACGTTGACGTACCTTGTGACTTATATGGTACCCTTTCGTTATCATTTCCTAATTATCGGTGTCGTTGTTTAAACATTTTTCATTCGTTTTCTCGTCTGCCTCTGTTGCGATGGACCGTTGTGGTTCCTCTACTCAGGATGTATTGTTAAGAGGATTGGTATCACTTCTGCTATCAGAATTGGTATCATTATTGCTATCAGAAGTGGTATCATAAGTGGTATCACTTCTGCTATCAGAATTGGTATCACTGTTGCTATCAGAATTGGTGTCAGGATTGGTGTCACTATTGCTATCAGAATAGGTATCACTCCAGCTATCAGAATTGGTATCACTGTTGCTATCAGAATTGGTGTCAGGATTGGTATCACTATTGCTATCAGAATTGGTATCACTATTGCTATCAGAATTGGTATCACTATTGCTATCAGAATTGATATCATAATTGGTATCACTTCTGGTATCAGAATTGGTGTCACTATTGCTATCAGAATTGGTATCACACCAGCTATCAGAATTGGTATCAGGACTGGTATCACTATTGCTGTCAGAATTGGTATCATAATTGGTATCACTTCTGCTATCAGAATTGGTATCACTACAGCTATCAAAATTGGTATCAGGACTGGTATCACTATTGCTATCAGAATTGGTATCACTATTGCTATCAGAATTGATATCACTATTGCTATCAGAATTGGTATCATAATTGGTATAACTTCTGCTATCAGAATTGGTATCACTATTGCTATCAGAATTGGTATCAGGATTGGTATCACTATTGCTATCAGAATTGGTATCAAGATTGGTATCACTATTGCTATCAGAATTGGTATCAGGATTGGTATCACTATTGCTATCAGAATTGGTATCAGGATTGGTATCACTGTTGCTATCAGAATTGGTATCAAGATTGGTATCACTATTGCTATCAGAATTGGTATCACTCCAGCTATCATAATTGGTATCAGGATTGGTATCACTATTGCTATCAGAATTGGTATCACTGTTGCTATCAGAATTGGTGTCAGGATTGGTATCACTAGTGCTATCAGAAATGGTATCACTATTGCTATCATAATTGGTATCAGGACTGGTATCACAGTTGCTATCAGGATTGGTATCACTTCCACTATCAGAATTGGTATCACTTCTGGTATCAGAATTGGTATCATTATTGCTATCAGAATTGGTATCACTTCTGCTATCAGAATTGGTATCACTATTACTATCAGAATTGGTATAATAATTGGTATCACTTCTGCTATCAGAATTGGTGTCACTATTGCTATCAGAATTGGTATCAGGACTGGTATCACTATTGCTATCAGAATTGGTATCAGGACTGGTATCACTATTGCTATCAGAATTGGTATCACTCCAGCTATCAGAATTGGTATCACTATTGCTATCAGAATTGGTATAATAATTGGTATCACTTCTGCTATCAGAATTGGTGTCACTATTGCTATCAGAATTGGTATCACTATTGCTATCAGAAATGGTATCACTATTGCTATCATAATTGGTATCAGGACTGGTATCACAGTTGCTATCAGGATTGGTATCACTTCCACTATCAGAATTGGTATCACTTCTGGTATCAGAATTGGTATCATTATTGCTATCAGAATTGGTATCACTTCTGCTATCAGAATTGGTATCACTATTGCTATCAGAATTGGTATAATAATTGGTATCACTTCTGCTATCAGAATTGGTGTCACTATTGCTATCAGAATTGGTATCAGGACTGGTATCACTATTGCTATCAGAATTGGTATCATTATTGCTGTCAGAATTGGTATCATAATTGGTATCACTTCTGCTATCAGAATTGGTATCACTATTGCTATCAGAATTGGTATAATAATTGGTATCACTATTGCTATCAGAATTGGTATAATAATTGGTATCACTATTGCTATCAGAATTGGTATAATAATTGGTATCACTTCTGCTATCAGAATTGGTGTCACTATTGCTATCAGAATTGGTATCATTATTGCTATCAGAATTGGTATCAGGACTGGTATCACTATTGCTATCAGAATTGGTATCACTCCTGCTATCAGAATTGGTATCAGGACTGGTATCACTATTGCTGTCAGAATTGGTATCATTATTGCTATCAGAATTGGTATCATAATTGGTATCACTTCTGCTATCAGAATTGGTATCACTATTGCTATTAGAATTGGTATAATAATTGTTATCACTTCTGCTATCAGAACTGGTATCACTATTGCTATCAGAATTGGTATCATTATTGCTATCAGAATTGGTATAACTTCTGCTATCAGAATTGGTATCACTATTGCTATCAGAATTGGTATCATTATTGCTATCAGAATTGGTATCACTTCTGCTATCAGAATTGGTATCACTATTGCTATCAGAATTGGTATCATTATTGCTATCAGAATTGGTATCACTTCTGCTATCAGAATTGGTGTCACTATTGCTATCAGAATTGGCATCACTCCAGCTATCAGAATTGGTATCAGGACTGGTCTCACTATTGCTATCAGAATTGCTATCACTATTGCTATCAGAATTGGTATCATTATTGCTATCAGAATTTGTATCATAATTGGTATCACTTTGCTGTCAGAATTGGTATCACTGTTGCTATCAGAATTGGTATCATAATTGGTATCACTTCTGCTATCAGAATTGGTATCACTATTGCTATCAGAATTGGTATCACTCCAGCTATCAGAATTGGTATCAGGACTGGCATCACTATTGCTATCAGAATTGGTATCACTCCAGCTATCAGAATTGGTATCAGGACTGGCATCACTATTGCTGTCAGAATTGGTATCATTATTGCTATCAGAATTGGTATCGTAATTGGTATCGCTTCTGCTATCGGAATTGGTATCACTATTGCTATGAGAATTGGTATCAGGATTGGTATCACTATTGCTATCAGAATTGGTATCACTCCAGCTATCATAATTGGTATCAGGATTGGTATCACTATTGCTATCAGAATTGGTATCACTTCTGCTATCAGAATTGGTATCACTATTGCTATCAGAATTGCTATCACCATTGCTATCATAATTGGTATCAGGACTGGTATCACAATTGCCATCAGAATTGGTATCAGGATTGGTATCACTTCCGCTATCAGAATTGGTATCACTTCCGCTATCAGATTTGGTGTCACTTCCGCTATCAGAATTGGTATCAATTCCATTATCAGAATTGGTATCACTTCCGCTATCGGAATTAGTATCACTTCCGCTATCAGAATTGGTATCAGGATTAGTAACACTTTAGGTTTCAGCTTCTGAATAATAATAGTAATAATAATTAGGTTTTGGTGTTTGCGAAGGAAGTCGTTTCTTTTCGAATAACTTCTATACCTTTTCATTTAGGACTTTTTTGGATATCGTTTCTGCTCCTTTTAGTGAGACGGTTATTGGTCTGCTTTTTACCTGAAGGTATTTCAGTATTCTGGGATTATTGGAACATCGAATGCCCCTTGAAAATGGTTGGGCATTACTGTATACTGCCGTTGCATTAGCCTTCCTGTACATTGCAGACCAACATTATCTCATAAAGACAGAAAGAGGAATAACAGAAAGCAAAGGCGAATTAGAGATTGCTGGGAGAAGCACTGACTTCTGGGGAATCGCACGGCAGAACGGAGGGTCATTTTTAGCTCCGTAAAAGTACCTGGGGTTGCCCACACTGGAAGCTTTCATTGAAAAAATAATGCAATTTATGAATAATGGGGTCTGAGTGCCCAATTGGCAATCAGTTTATTTCATTTTGAATGTCTGTAAATTCTCAGCTTTCTGCATACAGTTTGGGTACTTCTGTAGACTGTAATCCATTCTGTAGATTATCTCTTTGACCTTCAGTTATTTGTCCTCTTGCTTCGACCTTTTCCAGCCCAAATTCTGTATCGTGACCTTGCTCTAATTGTGACCTCTGGTTTATCGACGGATCCTCCGAACAATCCCTGTCATTGCCTGGAAGCATGACTCAGTGATCTGTAACTTGTACCTCTGTTAAATAGATTGCTGAACAAAGAATCATCCCTGCCAAGTCAGGTCAAGTCAGGTCACATCTGCCATTGGTTACAGTTTTAGTCCCTAATAGATCTTAGACATTCTTTAACTTATTCCTGTGTTAGTGTAATGCATTGTTTTCTTCTTTCGTGACCTTGGAAGATGATGCCCGAGGTCTAATTATTTGTCGTTTTTATGGTGCAGTCTCTGAATTATTTGTCATTTTTGTGGTGTAGTCTCTGAATTATTTGTCATTTTTGTGGTGTAGTCTCTGAATTACTTGTCATTTTTATGGTGTAGTCTCTGAATTATTTGTCATTTTTATGGTGTAGTCTCTGAATTATTTGTCATTTTTATGGTGTAGTCTCTGAATTATTTGTCATTTTTATGGTGTAGTCTCTGAATTATTTGTCATTTTTATGGTGTAGTCTCTGAATTACTTGTCATTTTTATGGTGTAGTCTCTGAATTACTTGTCATTTTTATGGTGTAGTCTCTGAATTATTTGTCATTTTTATGGTGTAGTCTCTGAATTACTTGTAATTTTTATGGTGTAGTCTCTGAATTATTTGTCATTTTTGTGGTGTAGTCTCTGAATTACTTGTCATTTTTATGGTGTAGTCTCTGAATTATTTGTCATTTTTATGGTGTATCTCTGAATTACTTGTCATTTTTGTGGTGTAGTCTCTGAATTATTTGTCATTTTTATGGTGTAGTCTCTGAATTACTTGTAATTTTTATGGTGTAGTCTCTGAATTATTTGTCATTTTTGTGGTGTAGTCTCTGAATTACTTGTCATTTTTATGGTGTAGTCTCTGAATTATTTGTCATTTTTATGGTGTAGTCTCTGAATTATTTGTCATTTTTGTGGTGTAGTCTCTGAATTACTTGTCATTTTTATGGTGTAGTCTCTGAATTACTTGTCATTTTTATGGTGTAGCCTCTGAATTATTTGTCATTTTTGTGGTGTAGTCTCTGAATTATTTGTCATTTTTATGGTGTAGTCTCTGAATTATTTGTCATTTTTATGGTGTAGTCTCTGAATTACTTGTCATTTTTATGGTGTAGCCTCTGAATTATTTGTCATTTTTGTGGTGTAGTCTCTGAATTATTTGTCATTTTTATGGTGTAGTCTCTGAATTATTTGTCATTTTTATGGTGTAGTCTCTGAATTATTTGTCATTTTTATGGTGTAGTCTCTGAATTACTTGTCATTTTTATGGTGTAGTCTCTGAATTACTTGTCATTTTTATGGTGTAGCCTCTGAATTATTTGTCATTTTTGTGGTGTAGTCTCTGAATTACTTGTCATTTTTATGGTGTAGTCTCTGAATTATTTGTCATTTTTATGGTGTAGTCTCTGAATTACTTGTCATTTTTATGGTGTAGTCTCTGAATTATTTGTCATTTTTATGGTGTAGTCTCTGAATTACTTGTCATTTTTATGGTGTAGTCTCTGAATTACTTGTCATTTTTATGGTGTAGTCTCTGAATTACTTGTCATTTTTATGGTGTAGTCTCTGAATTATTTGTCATTTTTATGGTGTAGTCTCTGAATTACTTGTCATTTTTATGGTGTAGTCTCTGAATTACTTGTCATTTTTATGGTGTAGTCTCTGAATTATTTGTCATTTTTATGGTGTAGCCTCTGAATTATTTGTCATTTTTGTGGTGTAGTCTCTGAATTATTTGTCATTTTTGTGGTGTAGTCTCTGAATTATTTGTCATTTTTATGGTGTAGTCTCTGAATTATTTGTCATTTTTGTGGTGTAGTCTCTGAATTATTTGTCATTTTTATGGTGTAGTCTCTGAATTATTTGTCATTTTTGTGGTGTAGTCTCTGAATTACTTGTCATTTTTGTGGTGTAGTCTCTGAATTACTTGTCATTTTTATGGTGTAGTCTCTGAATTACTTGTCATTTTTATGGTGTAGTCTCTGAATTATTTGTCATTTTTATGGTGTAGTCTCTGAATTATTTGTCATTTTTGTGGTGTAGTCTCTGAATTATTTGTCATTTTTATGGTGTAGTCTCTGAATTACTTGTCATTTTTATGGTGTAGTCTCTGAATTATTTGTCATTTTTGTGGTGTAGTCTCTGAATTACTTGTCATTTTTATGGTGTAGTCTCTGAATTATTTGTCATTTTTGTGGTGTAGTCTCTGAATTACTTGTCATTTTTATGGTGTAGTCTCTGAATTATTTGTCATTTTTGTGGTGTAGTCTCTGAATTACTTGTCATTTTTATGGTGTAGTCTCTGAATTACTTGTCATTTTTATGGTGTAGCCTCTGAATTATTTGTCATTTTTATGGTGTAGTCTCTGAATTATTTGTCATTTTTATGGTGTAGTCTCTGAATTATTTGTCATTTTTATGGTGTAGTCTCTGAATTATTTGTCATTTTTGTGGTGTAGTCTCTGAATTACTTGTCATTTTTATGGTGTAGTCTCTGAATTACTTGTCATTTTTATGGTGTAGCCTCTGAATTATTTGTCATTTTTATGGTGTAGTCTCTGAATTACTTGTCATTTTTATGGTGTAGTCTCTGAATTATTTGTCATTTTTATGGTGTAGTCTCTGAATTACTTGTCATTTTTATGGTGTAGTCTCTGAATTATTTGTCATTTTTGTGGTGTAGTCTCTGAATTATTTGTCATTTTTGTGGTGTAGTCTCTGAATTACTTGTCATTTTTATGGTGTAGCCTCTGAATTATTTGTCATTTTTATGGTGTAGTCTCTGAATTACTTGTCATTTTTATGGTGTAGTCTCTGAATTATTTGTCATTTTTGTGGTGTAGTCTCTGAATTACTTGTCATTTTTATGGTGTAGTCTCTGAATTACTTGTCATTTTTATGGTGTAGTCTCTGAATTATTTGTCATTTTTGTGGTGTAGTCTCTGAATTATTTGTCATTTTTATGGTGTAGCCTCTGAATTATTTGTCATTTTTATGGTGTAGTCTCTGAATTATTTGTCATTTTTGTGGTGTAGTCTGAATTATTTGTCATTTTTATGGTGTAGTCTCTGAATTACTTGTCATTTTTATGGTGTAGTCTCTGAATTATTTGTCATTTTTATGGTGTAGTCTGAATTATTTGTCATTTTTATGGTGTAGTCTCTGAATTACTTGTCATTTTTATGGTGTAGTCTCTGAATTATTTGTCATTTTCGTGGTGTAGTCTCTGAATTATTTGTCATTTTTATGGTGTAGTCTGAATTATTTGT
>JANJGK010000027.1:1571431-1621431 GCA_039081455.1 Macrobrachium rosenbergii | reverse complement strand
TTTTTCTGTTAGGTGGGGAGTTGTTAGGAACAATTGTTTGTCGATTGTTCCCTTGGTGGATTGTTGCCTCCTTTTGTTTTTTTTTTTTTTTTTGTTGGCAAGTTGACGTGTGGTGGATGGTGTCAGACTTCGCCAGTCAGGTCCAGGACAGCAGCAGGTCACGGCAGTAGAGCAGCGGAGAACATTCTTTTGGACTCGATGGTTGTCGTATCGGCTCTGTCGTGGGAGTCCAGTCTGGGAGAACTGTTTCTGAGGACTTGATGGTTGCCGTGTCGGCTCTGTTTAGTTGTCCTGCAGTGTTGGTTTTTACAGTTCTCGATTTTTTTTTCCTTTATGCTGCTTGTTTATTATTTGTTGTTACTATTGTTGTTTATGATTTTATGCTGCCTGTGTCTTATGATTTTTTTTGTATTTATGTGAATTTTATGTTGCTGTCATGTGTTTTGTTCATTGATTTTGGTATTTTAAGTTTTTGTTCTCTCCTGGACCTGACTCACTTGTAAATTTTTGTAAATAAATTAATTTTAGGTAACTTTTTGTATTTGTTCTGCTCCTCTCTCCTTTGTTTGTCACCTCTCGTCAGTCATTACAGCCCAATTGCTTGTTTCGTTTAGAACCTGTCGATCTCGAGAGGCGAGATCGTAATACTCTGACTTTGTGACAAGTGGCAGAAGGGAAAACTCGTTTAAGCAACGGCTACATACCGCCCAGTGAATGCCAAGGATCAATGCAGCATTAGCAATGAAAAGCTCATGACGGAGAATCTTCGAATTCTCTGACCAAAACCTTCGGTCGCAGCACTGCTGTCACCTCTGAATGGAGAGGCTATATTAGGGAAGCTTTCTCCCAGACAGCCTCATCTCTCTCTGCTGTCCTCAAACCCTTGTCAGCGGTAAGATTTCGCAGTTCACACTCAGTATGTGACCCATTCTCGTCTCATTCCCTTACTTCTTTATCCTTTCTAGCATAACATGATCTTCCTCTAGAGGAGAAAAGGATGCCAGTGCCTCGTGAGGTCACCCAGACTGGAAAGTCGATAACGTTTCTTGAAGCAAACAGTACTTGGGTGCAACGGGAATTCTTTTTGCTCCCCTTGAAAGTCAAGCATTGCACATGTCTGTCTGTTTACGTGTACAAGTACGGACAAAAAACACTTATTCACAGAACAGAGGACAAAAACAAACTGAGGCTCACAATGACATGGAAAAACATTACATAAGGTGTCCATATATTCGTACAAGTATGGTTATTCAACTTTACTCGACTGATATGCCTCCCTGCAAGAGTGAATTTCATGATGATATGCTGCTGGTTATGAGAAAAATGAATGTGCACGCAGAGTGGCGTTGCAGCCTTCCAGACACTCCTCCTCCTCCTCCTCCTCCTCCTCCTCCTCCTCCTCCTCCTCCTCCTCCTCCTCCTCCTCCTCCTCCTCCTCCTCCTCCTCCTCCTCCTCCTCCTCCTCCTCCTCCTCCTCCTCCGTGGTTATTCCTTCGCCATTTGCTCAATTTAGTTTTTATCTCTTTATACCTATCTGTCCTTTACATACAACAAGTAGTGGTTCACATACAGAACATAGTCTCCGATTACTTCAGGTGGAATAAATGCATCTCGTTTTTCTCACAGTACTTTCGCTCCGGCATTCTCACCTCAGAGAGAGAGAGAGAGAGAGAGAGAGAGAGAGAGAGAGAGAGAGGAGAGAGAGAGAGAGAGAGAGAGAGAGAGAGAGAGAGTGTTGCGTCTTAAAATATTCTTCTCTTAAAAAGAAAGGAAAAACTAATGCGTAACTTTCCCACAATGCAGAGTCCAAGCAGAGAAAGAGAAGACAAAGAGAAAGAGGTCAGAGACTTCACATAAATTCTACCGAAATTCCAAAACCGAAATCTCGACTTCCTGGGAAGTAAGACCACATGAAAGGTATCACAAAACGACACTGGGTCAAGAGAAGAGGGGCAATGAGCCCTGTCGACACCTGCAGTCAGGCGCTGTAGAGGAGGGGGAGGGAGGGGGAGGAGGATGAGGAGGGGGAGGGAGGAGGAGGGGGGAGGGAGGAGGAGGGGGAGGGAGGAGGAGGGGGAGGGATGAAGAGGGGGAGGGAGGAGGAGGGGGAGGGAGCCCTGCAGACAATCTCAGACCCAGCGTGCATGCAATATCGTGGCGTAGCAGCAGCAGCAGCAGCAGCAAGCAAGAGGAACCTAAGACTCTGATGCAAGACGGAACTTCGGGGCATTAATAGGTTGCTGCAGAAGCCAGTGGACGATCCAGTTTCCAGATTCAGAAAATCTTTTGACAACTGGAAAGTAGTTTGGAAAATTTATATTCAACTGAGTGGGTAATTAAAGTCTTATATATAATAAAGGTGGATCTTAACAAGCAGAAGAACCTTCAGAGTCATTTAAAATTCAGAAACGCCACGTTTGTGAATACTGAATTCGAAAATGGATGGACTTCATCCCCGTCACTCTGGTGGAATACCATATAACTGCTCTCAAGGCACTTGAAGAAGCAATTCCATGGAAGTATTTTCAGAACGCCTCATAACGGGAAAGTCACATTCCAGTGAGGTGATCAGAAAGTTCAGAAACACCGCATTCAAAGAAGAGCGAACACTTGAGAGAACATTGCAAAGAGGAAAAGCATAAAATGTGAAATCATGTCCAGTTCGAGTGAGGCCCTCCCTCCCCCACCTTTGATGAACTTGACATTCAGTCTAAATCTTCATCAGGCAGTTTTTACAACCATACTGAAAGAAAGTTGTATGTATATGAAATCAACCTTAGCTTCTGAAGCGGAAAATCGACAATAAATCCTGGAATTCACTTTACCTGGAATCCTGGAATCAGCAGGTGTAACTAACTGTGCGTCCTTGCAACCTCAGTCCTTGTGCGTATTCATCTCAGGAAGAATGAATCTGGAAATAAAAGAATATAATAATAAAAGAAGACTGATTTCATGAGATGATTCAATAATTATGAATCATTTTATAAAACTGAATTTAATGACGAAAAGCATTTCAACACAAAATAATTTAAAAACAGATTTATTTATCATGTTAATGTCAGATCAAAAGATACAACAATAATAACAATATAGTTCTCGACATCACAGTCATATTAATGACTACAAGAACCATAAAAGATTCGTTCTCAACTACAGCAATAACCTCGCAATATTAAATTCAGGTACACACTAATTTAGATACATTTTATTAATTAAATAAAAATTAAATCATATAATCAAATAAAAATAAAAACTTAGTTTATCAAGTCAAAGTTGAATACAAATTGATTTCATCAAATCAGAGTTAAGTACAAATTGATTTTATTAAATCAGATTTAAATACAAATTGAATTTAGATACAAACTGATTTATCAAACCGAATTCAATACAATTCAATCATTCGGGTCAAAATGCCAACACAACCATCAAGTGATCAAAACTGGTGTTGTGACCTTGTGACCCTGACCCTTCTTCATTGAGAAGGACTCTCATTCCACCAGGCCAGACAGACAGACAGACAGACAGACAATCCTCTGACCTAGCCTCACTTCACTTTTGACCTAGCCTAACCTAAGACAACCCAGAGGAGGTCCTCACCAGGCCTAACACTGCCTTTAGCACCTTGACCAATATAAAAATAAAAAAAAAACAGATGAATAAAGAAATAAATATGAATATATAAATTAATATAAGAATAAAATTTATATGTTGTGAAGGCTTAAATTTCATTACTGGCCATTTTAAGTCGAATTTTAACTCTTAGAAAGACGTAAATGCGCCTTTTGGAAGAAGCCGTTTAAAAGGCCGACTTTTAAACTCTAAGAATATTTCATAAAAGACTAAAATAGTAATTGAAAAAGAATTTCAAATAATTTACGAAAATAAAATGGCAAAGGAGATTCTACAGTAGACTGAAAATGGCTGACTCCTGTCAAGGAGATTTTAATTGTCCCTCTTAAGGGCAAAATTCAGGAGTTATTTCGCTCCTCTTTCACTCTTAAGTGGCTCTTGCACTCTTCCTCTACATTACATTTGTATTATAGTTATATTATAGTCACGAATTCCACTCAAATATGACACCAAATGGCTCAAATTTACTCAAGTTGAAAATTACGAGTTCGAATGAGGATTTCAGTCACTTGAGTAAAAATTTGTCTTTACATTGTAAACTGTGGTTTTACCCTTAAAATAATTCGCTCATTTCACCTGTATTTGGGTAAATCGATGATAAAGCGTCCTTAAATTAAGGCAAATGACTTACCTAAAGGGTTATAATAGGATATATTAGGATATACATGAAGACAAATTAACCTACAGACTCAACTCAAACCATAATTAGTGGCTTTGCCCTTAAAGCAATTGCTTATGTTTACCTACATTTAGGTAAATCCATGATAGATCGTACTTAAGAATAAGGTAAAGGACTTCCCTAAGGGTTATAATAGGAAATAAGAGGAGATATAGAGGATATAATTATCAGCTTAACTTCACAAACAAGTAAACAAAAGTGTCAACAGCAGCAGTCGTGAACATTTGCATAGACCTGTACAAAGGCTCCTCCTCTTCCTGAAGCCTCTCCTCCGTTCATTGTCTTTTTTTTTTGCTTATTTCTGTTTATCCTTTGTTTGTTCTCTATGATACCATATGTATGGTTATATGCATGGCTTATTATGCGTTTTATTCTATTCATTGTGCCATAAATATGTTTTTTCCATGGGAAACAACATAAAATCTTAGGCCTAGGTTTGTTTGGTTAACCAGTCATCAACTGAATATAGGTCTGGTCTTCTTTGTCTCTCTTAAACCAACGTGAGTCACCTGCTGTCGTTATTTATTCATTTATAAACCCGTATCTTAGCGAGATAAGCCATCCGTTAAACCTCGCTGGTCTGAGTTCAACCGGTTTAGTAAAATCTCACGTCTGACAAAGCTTGATTTTTAATGAAAAACAGAAATATTCCATTTTATATACTGAGGCATCGGTCTAATGTCTCAAGTCATTCTTTCCGGACTTCGTTCCTCCTCCTCCTCCTCCTCCTCCTCCTCCTCCTCCTCCTCCTCCTCCTCCTCCTCCTCCTCCTCCTCCTCCTCCTACTGTGACACAAGACGGCCTCTCTCGCTTCTCGTCTTTATTCTCGTCCTGTTTATCTTGGGCCTTTCGTTGACTCTCCCTTTGTTGCTGACTCAGAGTAGGAATCCATTGCTGACTCAGAACAGGGACCATTGCTGACTCAGAGCAGGGACCCATTGCTGACTCAGAGAAGGGACCCATTGCTGACTCAGAGAAGGGACCCATTGCTGACTCAGAGAAGGGACCCATTGCTGACTCAGAGCAGGGACCCATTGCTGACTCAGAGCAGGGACCCATTGCTGACTCAGAGAAGGGACCCATTGCTGACTCAGAGAAGGGACCCATTGCTGACTCAGAGCAGGGACCCATTGCTGACTCAGAGCAGGGACCCATTGCTGACTCAGAGCAGGGACCCATTGCTGACTCAGAGAAGGGACCCATTGCTGACTCAGAGAAGGGACCCATTGCTGACTCAGAGAAGGGACCCATTGCTGACTCAGAGCAGGGACCCATTGCTGACTCAGAGCAGGGACCCATTGCTGACTCAGAGCAGGGACCCATTGCTGACTCAGAGCAGGGACCCATTGCTGACTCAGAGCAGGGATCCATTGCTGGCTCGGAGTAGGAATCCATTGCTGGCTCGGAGCAGGAATCCATTGCTGGCTCGGAGCAGGAATCCATTGCTGGCTCGGAGCAGGAATCCATTGCTGGCTCGGAGCAGGAATCCATTGCTGCCTCGGAGTAGGAATCCATTGCTGCCTCGGAGCAGGAATCCATTGCTGCCTCGGAGCAGGAATCCATTGCTGGCTCGGAGCAGGAATCCATTGCTGGCTCGGAGCAGGAATCCATTGCTGGCTCGGAGCAGGAATCCATTGCTGGCTCGGAGCAGGAATCCATTGCTGGCTCGGAGCAGGAATCCATTGCTGGCTCGGAGCAGGAATCCATTGCTGGCTCGGAGCAGGAATCCATTGCTGGCTCGGAGCAGGAATCCATTGCTGGCTCGGAGCAGGAATCCATTGCTGGCTCGGAGCAGGAATCCATTGCTGACTCGGAGCAGGAATCCATTGCTGACTCAGAGCAGGAATCCATTGCTGGCTCAGAGCAGGAATCCATTGCTGACTCAGAGCAGGAATCCATTGCTGGCTCGCAGTAGGAAGCCATTGCTGGCTCAGAGCAGGAATCCATTGCTGGCTCGGAGCAGAAGCCATTGCTGGCTCGGAGCAGGAAGCCATTACTGGCTCGGAGCAGGAAGCCATTGCTGGCTCGGAGCAGGAAGCCATTGCTGACTCGGAGCAGGAAGCCATTGCTGACTCGGAGCAGGAAGCCATTGCTGACTCGGAGCAGGAAGCCATTGCTGACTCGGAGTAGGAATCCATTGCTGACTCGGAGTAGGAATCCATTGCTGACTATCAACTTAGTTCCTTGATCTATTAGTAACAAGACTTCCCTCTGAAATGATACCATCTTGGCTGAGTAAATTACTGAAGAAAAGGGGAAAGGAATTTGAAGTTCAGTTTTCCTTTTCCTTGTTTCCCAACTGCCAGATTTTTGCTCTGAACAAATGACGCTCTTTGTTTCCACAGCCGCCATGAACTCACGAATGTCCCAGCCGGGTGGGGACCGTGACCCCGAGAGAAACATGGCAAGAACTAAGACCGCGCTTCCATTGCGAAATGGTCAGTTCCAGAGTGAAGCAGAGCAAATATCGGTACCAATAACAGAACAGAATACAGAATTCAGGCCTGAGGCCAAGCGCTGGAAGGAGGCAGAGGAAAGGAATGCAAGGGGTTATAGCAGCAGCTGGGGCCCATGGAAGGGATGCTGCAAAGGACCTTGGGCAATGCCCAAAGTGCATGCCTTCAGGTGTAGTGACGGCACTTCTACCCCTCTACGGAGATTTGTAATCATGGAAAGGGACTGAGTCTGCTGGTTCGTGAGATTCTCCATCTGGATTGAGCGTCAGTCATCAAATTTCATCCAGTAGGCTAACGAATGCCTTGAGTTGTATCGCAATGTCTTCATAGACATACTGAAACCGCCTGCTTCGAAGTATATCTAAATTAATGACCTGTGAGGAAGAAAGTCTGACACAAATCTTAGACACCTAAAGAGTGAGTGTGACGACCAGCAGGCGTGACAGAAGAGCGCTCGGTCTTCAGGCAACAGTTCATGTGCCCTGGGTATCTCAGTTGCTCTTTACACTTATTCTCTATGAATGCAGTTAAGTATTATTATATACGGAATCTGTTTTTATTATTATTATATTACTGTTGATTCCGCACGAAATCAAAAGTGATGAACTTACAACTGGCCTCATGACAACATGGGGTCTCGTACAATGGCAGGCTATAAGACTATAAGCGCTTGAGGCATTTAAGGACACTGGACAGGAATAGCCTGCAGAGTCTAGACGATATTTTTGCGGCTTCAGTGGAAACTTTGGTTGACGACCTCAGATCTCGTGAGGATGTTTGTTCATCACTAGACTACTCGAGCGAAAGGATTATTACTACTTTTAAAGTACTTGAACACAGGCTCGTCTCCTGTGAACCCTTCACTTAGGACAAATAAAATTAGCAACTCATTACGATTACTGAGTGCTGGAAGAAGCGACTGTCGTCAACATAGCAACTTTACTTCGATGACTTCTCTCTCTCTCTCTCTCTCTCTCTCTCTCTCTCTCTCTCTCTCTCTCTCTCTCTCTCTCTCTCTCTCTCTCTCTCTCTCTCTCTTCTACGGATAGGCCCAACCGAAAGGCAGCTCGGCTCCTCTCAAATCACATCACGCCTCCCACATGACTGAAAAAAGGAACTCGACTGGTCTAGAGATAATTTTGACGCGGTTCAGGGAACCAATTACTGTCACCCGTTCTCTCTCTCTCTCTCTCTCTCTCCCTCTCTCTCTCTCTCTCTCTCTCTCTCTCTCTCTCTCTCTCGTAAGCCAGCCAACTCTCTTCCCCATTCCCCTATGCAACCAAATCGAGCGTCACAGACAAATGCAATCATTCAGCATAAAGCCTTGCAGCACCCAGTCCGCGTTTCACTCCTTGTAAAGACCAAAAAGAAGAAGCAGTGAGGGAGGGAGGGAGGGAGGAAGGGAGCGTGAGGGCGATAATTCAAAAATGGAAAGCACTTTCGCGGCTAAGATGCCACATGCTGGAAATCTCTTTGGGTGTAAAGACCAAAGCGTGACTGAAGAACTCTGCTTATCAGAACATAATGTATCTCCTCTAACCCGTGAATGGAGTCATGAATTCTGTAACCATGCTACGTCTGCTACAACTCTGGCTCTATCGATAATGAATCCTTCTTGTCTGAGAGTTGGGTAGCGTAGATTAGACCACCATTGTGGTGCAGCCTAAACCTTATCATTCTTCGAGTCTGAACGCACAAGTAAGTGACAAATAATGCGTGGGTCCTTCCTATGTGTCATCATACCGCCTTCCTTCGGTGGTGTGATGAAAGGTAGAGAGGCCTACAGGCAACCACAACACACACCACTCACAGTTACCGACTGTCACTAAATATATCCGAGGTACCGTTCCTCGTCAGTAAACGAAGCCAAAATTTGCTGATATCAGCATTATATAATTGATTGACGGTTACTAAAACTGGCATCACACAGCATTCCACCAGGAATTGAAGGAATATCAGTGTATTAATCAACTAGGCTGTATTTACAAATGATCCGAGATACGTTGTTAACTTCTATTAAAAATTTGAGAACTTATTTTGAGGCGTGATGAGAGGAAAGGAATGACTTCAACGCATTCAAATATATAGTGCTGGGACGCTTTCACTGTGGTTTTGTTCTTCTGACCTGTGGGCTTTCGAAAAGACAGGCCTCATATTTTCACTATCATGAATGTCATATAAAGGTTAGAGTCTTTTGTATGACTGGAAACACTTGCTTTTAGAGCCTCGACTTCCGTAATAATGAGCCTCAAAATGATTGGAATGTCTGGCTGATTATACGTCAACGATTACTGGGACTCTGTCATGCCACCTCCTTTGAAACAAACTCCAAAAGTCTATTGAATGACAGGTTTTAAAAAGGCCTTATAAGCTGTCGATATTTTTTAAAATTCCCGCTTGGATTCTGTTTCTACCGTAAGTGCAACACGATGAACTAAGCGATTTTGATTGATAGCGAAAACCACTCATATATAACGCTGGCTCGTGCATCCGTTCAAACCTTCTGAATTTTTCAGATCACCTACGGGCCAAACAAGGGAAAGGCCCGTGCCAACATGAACTGTTGGCTCTAAGACATCAACAACAACAATCCGTTCAAGACATCCTGTTTCATCCAAAGACAAGCATTTTAACCCACCAAGTTCATACAACAGGAGAGAGAGAGAGAGAGAGAGAGAGAGAGAGAGAGAGAAAGAGAGAGAGAGAGAGAGAGAGAGAGAGAGAGAAAATTTTCCAGTTTCGAAGCTGATTGTAAAATAGGAACACCTTTCTGTGGACCGCTGTGGTCTGACCACCTTACCTGACTTGCACGTGACCAAGATATTGTACATTCTATAATCAACGCCCCCCCCCACACCAGTAAGCTTAAACACAGTACCACCAGATTTACAGTTATCACAGAGTGATATAAGGATACTTGAAACGGTGATTTCCATGTATATTATCAGCGTCAGCAACTGACCTTCCTTTGTAACCATCCACAAGGAAATAATACAATATTTTTTCTGATAAACCTTTAGCTGGAAAAATAATCGCAAAATATACCTCCGCTCTCAGTACCAAAAACTCTATATGAAAACCAGACACCAGCCACGGTGTTGTCATTCCGAACTGGCAAAAAATATGGAGAGTCTTCCTCAATATCAGTGACTCAAGAACTTCAAACTCTCACAGCAGAAAAGACACGAGATTCAGTCTAAGATTCAGTCACATCGTCCCAGACTGAGGGAGGACGACTTTCTCATTTGCCTTCGATGGCTGAAGCCTCGATGCAAGGGCTTCTTCATAAGTGGTTTCAACGAATACCTCTCATGACCTCGACACAGCCACACTTGCAGTCACAGAATGTCCCTTCAGTACGATCAAATTCCAACTGAATATCAAAAGTACGAAGTCACAGAACAATCGTCTGATTGCAGAACTTAATTATGCAAAATGTCATGGTCGCTACTGCAAACTAAACTTGCTCGTCGTCACCTCAGATGAACAAAAATGCTCTTATTTGCTCATGTTCTCTGGTTGCACCCCTCCCTAAAGGCCGCAAGTAATGACATGATGCTTAAAGCACTGGTTTACATATATACCGTCAGCGCAAGCATTGGACATTACTTTTGGACTATCGGTTCATGGTGAACGGTTCCGTCCAATACATTCAACTGAATAGTATTGTACCACATAGTTACCTAATCCATGTGAAAGATAATACATCAATATATGTTATACTGTATTCACCTCTATTTGACACGAGTATCCTTAGTAACTATCCTGCCATAAAGCCATTGATGTCCAGTTGTTTACGTGACTTTAATTCCCTGTTTGAACTCTAGAGACCAACTCTTCTGCCAGCAGGAAATGAAAAACCATTCACGACACTAAATAACTATGGGTGTGAACTTTGCTGGCAGGTGGACTTACGTTAATTGAAATAGTACTTTTTCATAATATATGATAGAGTACTTTTTTGTAATATATGGTAAAGTACTTTTTTTTACAATATATGGAGGGATTAAATGAAACTGAAATACATACGGGACGATGATATATTGTCCCTAAACAATGTTTCAGATGTCGACAGACCATCAGATGTCCTTTAAATTTTTTCCGAGGATTTTCACAGAGAGAGAGAGAGAGAGAGAGAGAGAGAGAGAGAGAGAGAGAGAAACCCACTAATCAACTCCTAACCCAATGGTCAGATCGAGTGAATCCGGGATTTTTTTCTTCAAACCCCAAGCTGATGAGGCAACGGGGGCGGGGGGAGGCGGCGAGGTGTGTGGCAGAGGCTTCGAACTGTCAAACTGGCAAACGGCAGAGGCTTCGAACTGTCAAACTGGCAAACGGCCGAGGAAAGTCCGACTGGAAAGCTTCCTCTTCATTACTGACAAAAGAGACAGAGCTGTGCTAAAGGAATAATGCCTGTCTTAAACGTGTGCTCGCGCTCGCTCGCGCTCGTGCGTAAATTTCCCACACCGATCACTTAACATCCTTGGATCCTATTCACCTTGAAAATGGTGCAAAAAACTGACACTATATACAAGCGTCCTTTCGTGCTTTTGATGAACATCATTGAAAAGTGTAATGATATTACTGCAGTCACCTCAGACTAACCATTTTAAATATTGTCCCGAGCTTGGATTACTGGCCGTGCCTATAAATGATATGAGAAATGAAAGTTGGGTCTCAATAAGCGCCATCTTCCACCACCTGGTGAGCAGGCAATTGACCCGTAACAACGGTTGTTCCCCTGATTGAAGTAGAATGTTGCAAATTCTTGATGATTATTCAAGAGGTACTCAAGTAATTGTCACATTCATTATGAAGATATGGATGAACTGAGTTACATGACCTCATCGAGGCCCTCTCGCGTTTAACTAAATGCCACCCACTTTGACGGAGTATTGATAGCTAATGCGACCCACTACGGCTGACTAACATTCATTCAGGTCTGTTGTTAAGCTGTTGTGGTCATTCTGCAGGTGCTCAGGCATTCTGACCCGAATCAAAGGAACTCACACTGATTAAGTTCACAGCCTCTGATCACCAATGTTATCATCATAATTAGGGAAACACTGATATGTGAAAATAAATTCATTTAGATCCTTTTTTTTTTAATTGTACTTTTCAATTTGGGAAGTTAGGACACATTCAGTCTTAATCACTGGCTCTTTGCACGCGGCATGCAGAGAATGATCATCCTAGCATGAAATTAGAAAGGACATTTGGTTAATCACAGTCCAGAGGTCCACATCAAGCCTCCCATCCCTTGGACACCTAACCACCCTTAAAACAAGAGAGAGAGAGAGAGAGAGAGAGAGAGAGAGAGAGAGAGAGAGAGAGAGAGAGAGAGAGAGAGAGAGAGATCTGTTATGGGCCCTGAACCTTACCCGTCATTAACCACCTCAGATTTTTGGTAAAACAACAAAATGTAAAATCCTTTTGAATGGTACAGGAGGAGTATTCAACCTTGAGGGACTTCACAGTCTATGAGTATTTTTCGAAAATTTGCAACGTAACTAATTCTGGAGCACAACAGCCCTTTCCTTAACACTCTCCAGATTCCCAAAGGTCATTCAAACCTCCAACTCCTACAGAATCAAGAGTATGGCCTAACATCATAAGCAAAACTACCTTGAAACTCTTCGTTCTTACCAGAATCCTTTTCTACGTTCCATAAGCTCTGGTTTATGAAGGAAACAGTCCATCTTCGTCCTTGGACTGACATTGAGTGACTGAGCCTTCCTTCCTTCCACTGTCAGGGAAGGAATTGCTTTGGCCAATCAGAGGCTTCCACCGTAAACGTTTCTATCGCCCTATTTCATTGGCTGAAAACTTCGGTTTTGGCAAAGTGCCTTTGTAAACGATCCCCTACTGATTGGTGGAACAAGTTTTCTGAAGGTATATTTCTATGGGGACCATTCTCCTTTGATGTCTAACATTGTATTAATAGTTTGTGAGCATGTAAGTACATACATGGAAAATAAAAGGACGGTTAATAAATGAATAACTGTAGAAAGGGAAAATAGATAACAAGGAAAAAGATTAAAAATGTATATGAAGAAAGCCAATCCCAGCTGTATCCCAAATACTGCACATATACAAGTGTATTTAAATTCGATTGTACTTCTAGATGTCTATATACTGTATGTCCATGCTCTTGTACATTTGCAGTATAAACAGTTATGCACACACACACACTCACACACACATATATATAAATACAAATATATATATATATATATATATATATATATATATATATATATATATATATATATATATATATATATATATATATATATATATATATATATATATATATATATATCGTCCCAGTTGATCAGTGCATGTGGCCATCATGAGGTTATAAGCAGAAAAAAATTATTTGAAAGGAGACTTAAGAAGTGTCTAGGCGAATTGTACTTCGAATTTGTTGCTGTTGATATTAAAAACCATCTAATACTTCCTTGCAGGAAAAGTGAGTTCCTGAAAACTCCGGAGGAATTCTACAGGACTTCCAGTTCCTAAAGGTATCATCTGCATTGGCAATGGGAGATATACTGTAGATCCCTTTAGTCTGCTGTCATTAGGCGTTTAGTATGCACCCACCACACACACACACACACACACACACACACACACACACACACACACACACACACACACACACACACACACACACACACACACACACACACACAAATTCAAACAGTTAGCCTAAGTGATGTTATAAGAGACTTTTTCTTATATCACAGGTGCGACAGTTAATTAAAGAAATGAAAATATCCACTAAACACTTGAACATTTGCGTACCCAGATCTTTCTCAACATTGACAAAGAGGCAAAGGCATGGAAGGACTTCTGGACTCGGTCTTACCAACACAGACGTGTTCTTAAGCTAGCTCCTCAGGAGATCATATTGGAATAACGTGCTGATCTTAACCCTAGATATTTCTTCTTTCAATTCCTTATTGCCTCTTCCGACCAGGTGGTAGCCAGCCAGATACTAAGTTCGAAATCAGGACTTATAGCTCTCTCTCTCTCTCTCTCTCTCTCTCTCTCTCTCTCTCTCTCTCTCTCTCTCTCTCTCTCTCTCTCTCTCTCTCTTAGGACTGTTATTTGTTGGCAGCTCTGAGGTTCTATGAACGTATTCTGGACATTAAAGAAGAAACTATTTTTCTATCAAGACAAAATCTAAATTTTGGACTGTTATTATATACAAAGCCAATGGGATGAAGTATTTATCTCATGAAATTGATGTTTAAACAGGGGCATGGAACCTGTGCTATTGGCGTCTTCACTATACTGACATCTCTACTTTCTCTTTCAAGTCTTACCTCCAGAGGTTCAGGCAGTCGCGGTCCATTTGCTGTCCGATCTCCCCAGGTTTTCACATACCTCTAAATAATCTCGATTGCGTTGAGAAGTTGAGGGTTTGGAGACAAACCTTATGCTTAATTCCTCCTGCAGATTGAAAGGAGGGGTCAGCGTGAGTTCACTTACTGTATCTGCAAGCCACAGGGGAAGTGGTGTATGCCTGTACTAAAGTGAAATCCAAGTTATGTACTACATCTATTTTTTTTAAGTTAGTTTTAGATGCAGAGCCATAAATTTGACAGGTATAATCCAACTTGCTTGAACATAGATATATGAAGCCTAAGTATAGTTTTCCAGTCAGCACCCCAGTCAAAATGTGACGCCACCTTGGACCCCAGCTGATAGATAGGTGGGTGATTGCTATTACAAATAGAGTAAGACTTAGCAAGCTACCTTGAGGGACACCTTGTCAACAGGAAGAGTAGAATGATGATCCTACGCCAACTTTTTGACGGGTTCTGACAAGAAATCCTTTTTGAAATAATGCCTATTACTTCAAATGTGCAGGTGTGGAATATCCTGACCTCCAGATATTTAAGCAAGGAGCCACCTAATTCATGTTTCCTGTTGACATCATCTGAATTCAGGTGCAAGTCTAATTTTTTCTTCTCTCGTCATTATTTCCACATCACTTGTATCTTTGCGGACTGATTTCCCTTTGGAGCTCTCTTGGGTTTATAGCCTGTTGACTCCGTCTGCTGAAGGTTTGGTTACGAAATAAACTAAAATGAGCCTCTGATGTTGCAGCAACAAAATCAACATGAGTTTTCATTTTACCTAAACTTTATTCACAACAAATCAAAAGTGACACTACGCACAAGGTACTGTCAACAGATATTTTACAAATACCACACTTACCCAATTTCTTGCTAGACTAAGCCAGTCCTGGATTATTCACACTTTTTAATTTGTACACAGTGTCAGCAATCCATTTCTCTTAGCCGTGTGATAAGATAAAAATTCAGTCACTAACAATATCCATAGAGAGCTTTCAATAATAGTTTTACTATTTGCATCCAAAATCCACTTCCAGTTGGGACTAGGTGTGTGTGTGTGTGTGTGTGTATTCTTTTGGCCTACAACCAACTGACCCAAAACAAATGCTATCAACAGCCTTATATAGCTCCTGATCACCTGGAGCTTTCTAAAGGTCTTCTTACAAGTTTCAAAAAGGGTCTAGCCCTTACTGGCACATTCTGCTCACTACCCCCTGTTTTAGTGCATCCTGCTGAATACCCCAAATTCATGCCAGCACCCACTCAACAAAACAAAACAAACCAGGACACAGGCATTTAGTTCTTGAATGTAACTCAAGTGGATCCCTTAAACCATAGTTCAAACACACCCAGTAGCAGTCCTCTGCAAATATTTTTTGATGGTCAGTTTACATCTCTTCATATTTTGCACCAATGCAGTACTCCCTAAAAATGTGGAACATGGATTATGAAGTCAACAGACATGGAAAAGCAAAATAGGGGAAGAACAGTGAAAGGCAGTAAAATAATTTTTTTTTTTAAATAAAGTTAATAAACACAGTAGAATCATACATGTTGGGTGTACAATTGGGTGTACAACCCGATGCCTGTCATTTTTTGTGTAACAGCCTTCGGTCACATCACAAGCTACTGAAAAAAAAAGTTTACATAATGTATACAATGAACCCAATAAATTCCATATTACAATACATTAACTAGACAATTTCAAATGAACTAAATATATCCTTAAATTCAAAGTTCCTGGAATGATATTATGGGCTCTGGGTGGAAGAACATTTCTTTCCACAGTTTGACTTTGGACTGTCTTACAGAATAAAAAATAAGTATTTTCAAGATTTTGCAAACAGTTGGAGGAAACGCTGATACGAAAAATGGATAATGATACAGAAAATAGGAAACTATTGGATCTCTTTATTACAAAGTTCCCAGAAGATAATGTAATAAAGTCAGGATAAAGTTCACAAACTTCTTGGAACATTTTTATGCAAAATGTTCGTCAACGCGTTGGATGTGCAAGAGGCCGGACGGAGTGGAAGGTTTTCCTGTGCCTCTCCTAACCCCAGAAAAAGGTTATCAATCTTTTGCCAAACAGTAGTTAGAACTCGTGTATATGACCCCTGAATGAAGTGCATAAATTATCTTTAAAAATATTAGAAACAAAAATATAACGAAAACAGAATATATAAAGACTACTGTAGTCACAAAGATTCATTCCCATTTCGGCAGACCATGGTAGATGAGTAAATGGCTGTATAGAGTAACTCATGTGTTGTCTGTCAGTCAATATACTGTTATTATTTTCACCCAACTCAAACGACCTTGACTTGGGAACATTATCAACTGAGAAACGTCATACCGAAGTATGCTAAAAGGGCATAGGCATACCGGTGGATTTGACTAGAGCAAGACTGTTGTAATCACTCACTCACCAATGATGAAGCGTTCAGTAAGTAAAGCAACAACTGGTTTCCTCAGTTTTATACATAAATCTTAATATTGAAGAATATTCCAGTACCAAAAGATAAAAATCTGTATTTGAAAAAAGGGTTTCAGAAACTCTGAACAACACACAAAAACTGCCATCTTTTCACTCGCTACCCTAATCCTGTTTTGCTGTTTTCAGGTGTAAAAATGAAGCACTTGGCACTTGACATAACTTACTGAAATGTTTCTTTTCTTTTCCTTTCTTTTCTCACTAGGTACAGGCAGCACAGCATTTCAATTTTCTCTATTTATTTTCTTTAATTATTTTGTTCAGTTTGGGGTGTCATGTTCGCGTGGTAAAGAAGTGCATAATATTCTCAGGTTTCGAAGACGCAGTATAGTGACTGTCGTAAAATGTTATGCAATAATTCTAATGCCGTATTCATAAAACTTTTGCACAAGCTGCAGACCCATCCATATGCAAAAGCTAAGACAATGCTGGCTGAGAATTTTTCCAATCAAAACAATTGGGCATTTGCATAGTTTGTTTTACTTGGCGATCTGTTGAAGTTTTTAAGTCTGCTGGTATGGTAAGTTCAGTTAAGCTTAATATGTGCTAAAAGGAATGAACGTGGGAAAACATAAAACAAAGAATTTTCAGAATAAATGAAATGAAAACTTATAATTATTAACATGCTATATCAGCCAAAGTCACAGCACTTCGATGCATAAGACGACCGAATATGTGGAGCAAGACGACCAAAACAAAGTTGAGACAATGTTGCCAACTCCAGTGATCTACATACCGCCAACATCTTAGTTTTTATTCACAGCTCATATCATATTCAGTTTGACAACTAAGGTCACTGACGCCGATACCAGTTGTTAAGAATGACAAAATTTATATAAACCTTTGGGCGTAATGACTAGATAAAAAATTGAAATCTCTAGTTTTTGCAGAAGACCCTCTCCTGATACAAATCAAAAATGCCACTGACATCAAAAGCAACTTCTTCCCCCAAGAGGACTTTGGCTAGAATGCAGAGGCCATTCTAGTCTCAGACCTCGGGGAGAGGGCTTCGGCCAAACGCTCAATATCAGAACTGGAATATTTTAGTGTGAAAATCTTTTGAGTTTTTACTTTCATAAACAAAACGTAAAGCTACAAAATGCAAGTGGATGTCCACTGTACATAACAGCAGTTAAAGTTCAGAATTTTCCACTGGTTACCAACAGCCTCCAAGCAGATATGAAGTGCTAGAATTCCTATGCAAAACACAACAGAAATGAAGCAGGCTCAGTGAAAATGGTCTCAACTGACATTTCTACATCACCAGAATACTCGTATAGGTGGTGGTGGAAATTCTAACAAGAAATATAAACATTTCCCATGAAACAAATCTCTGGTGCAAATTCTGATGAGGTAAAAGATGGACAAAAGAATGCATATTGAAGATTATCTTAATGTTTGGAAAAAAGGCAATGCATATTTAGTATAATGACCACCAACAGGGATCAGAAAAAAAGATATTAGCTCTGCAAATATCCCGTCAGATCATGGGAGTCAACATTAGGGCCTAGTAGGCTTCCAATAATTTTGCCTGCCAGTTTATGTGTTTGGCGTGCTACAGCACATTCCCAGAGGCCTATTAACACGTTCAACAGTGAGCGGAGTCTCACATTACAGTAGTATAATCCGGATCACCTCAAGCACTACAATACTTCAATCTTTAATAAAATTAGTTATTGGAACTTCTTCTTCAGAAGTTCAAGCAAAGATGCAATGAATTACTACCCTAATACTATTCTCCTTGCATTTTAATGCATTTGTATCTATTTATTTATTTTTTTATTTTTATTTTTCAATAAGTGAGATCTCTGCTTCCTCTACTTCCCTTTGCCTCCTCTTACTTCATCCTAATTAATATTAATATTATTCTCCGAATAATATTAATATTAATAGTAAAAAATACTCATAGTAGCATGAGTCTTAAAATGGAGAAGCAAATCCACATTTATGTATATGTACATATATTTAAAGATAAATCAGTACAGAAGAGAGCTTTTGGGAACTTGTTCCGTTCTGTAGCTGTGGATTTGCTTCTCCATTAATAATAATAATAGTAAACATCACTAGGCAAACCACCAAAAGCAATTTTGTTACATATGCTAATTTCAACCAAGTAAGCAGTCCACTGCAAATGGAAAACCCTCCACTGGTCACTCAATGCCCCAGAGATCAGTCTTTAAATGGGGTTATATCCTGAAAATGTCTTTTATGCACCTTCAGCCTGAAATTCCTTCCGTGGCTAGGTATTCTAATGGGCCTTTATTCCAAATTGTCATGAACAGTGAACTTATTCCCAACATCTCAGCAGTGTTTTTAATCTTGCAAACCAAAGCAAAAGACATTTCTGTATCACCATCCACTGTTTTCAGGAACTTAGGAATACTTTCAAAACATATTTTATTTTACTTCAAGACTGCTTCGTATCCTTTAAGGCACCGTGTAAGAAGGAATTTGTTAACATCAAGGACCAAACTTATCTAGAAGGTTTCAGTTTCAAAAATAAATATTCTAGAATACTGGCAAAAATCATACAGGAACAACACAGGAACAGACTGCAGTACACTGCTATCTAAGCCTGAGATGGTGAGGGTATGTTATCTAAAGAGCCATGCATAAGAGAGAAATGAGCTATGGAAGCAGTAGGTAATCGCATCACAAGGGGTAGGAATTCACCAGGGCACACAGGGAACCTGGACCAGATTCCAATTCAACTTGCACAAGCAAATTTTTCTTTTCTTCAAAACAGATTCATACTCTTTGATCCACACTCGTCCCATAAAGGCTTGTGTAAGAAGTTACTTGCTGACTGACATCAATTAACAACGTGGGAGGCTTCAGTGTTTCAGAAATAATAATAATGGTGAAAATCATATGGGAACTATAATCCACATATACAGACTGCAGTACTGCTATATAGGCCTGAGATGGGTCGATTATGAGATTTAAAGAGCAGTGCATCAGAAAGGTAGCAATGGAAGCAGCGGGCAAACAGAAGCAGTCAGTAAGGCCACAAATTGACCAGAGCAAGAATGAAAGCCTGGATCCTCAGACAGGACTTCAAGAGTGCACAATGCACAAAGAGTATGGGGGATTCATGGCACATATTGCAAGAAAGTCAACATGTAAAAATGACAAACAAAACATATGAACCCATTTTTGGTATGCTTGTTATTAGGCAAAGTATTTGAACCTCACCCAGGTGCTGAAATATCCTAGATTCATAGCCTGAACTTTCAATCACCAATGACACATAATGATATCACTAACACGTACCCATCTTGGAATGTCATTACTTTAAAAAAAGACTGCTTAAATCCTTATCCTTGAAGTGAAACTAGTTAAGACTAATTCTATGGCCCCGCATAACCACCACTCCACTCCAAAACTTTTCTGCTAGTCTAATTCCTTTGTGTTTCATTCATAACTTTGAAACAAAAAACCCTCATAAATTGTTGGGCGTCACCAACCTCATTAAAAAGGTTTGATAAAAAAATTGTCTTGAGTTTCAGTTAAATCTTGAAGCTTGTCAATTTTCATATAAATTCAGCTTTTGAAATTAACATAGTAGAAAAAGTGACTTTCTATTCATCCTAGGATGGGACGTCCACAGGTCTACCTGTTAGGCAATCGGCAGTCACTGCCTTGCGCGTGGAGGGTCTTGGGCCTATATCCAGTTTCCATGACACTGTGTGACATGCAATGACCTGTCCTTTGCCTCTGCTGCTCATGAGCAACCTTTAATTTTGGACAAACCAGGGGAAATTGACAAAGACTGATAACTCTTTGGGTTTGTGTACTCATGATAATCAGTGCTACCTACATTGTAAATGACTGCATTTCTTCAAGATAGTTCAAGTGAACCCTTCCCTAGCTCATTTCTTAAAAGGATTCAATGACTAATAACATTATTTCAGTAGAAATGCAACATAAAACTATTGCCTACAGCAAAATGCAGCTTGCATTTGATTTACAAAGCCTTGGTCTGATACCTTTGCTCTGGAACCATTTGGTTATTCAGCACAAAATGAGGCTGGACTAACATCATAAGGCCTGAACGATGTGCAACATGATGACCATAAATGTCACCACAGCTCCAATAACTGACATTATTCATACCACACTGAATTTTTTCAACAAAATGCAAATTCCTTCAATTATATATCCACAAATAGCGTCGTTTACCAACATTTTTATTCATCAGGATGTCTAGTCCATTTCCTACTAATAACAGCGACCAAGCTACAAACTTTGACTACAATCTGTGTGACAACTAAACAAGTCCTTTTCATTTTTTTTTTTTTTTTTTTTTATCAAATGGAGCTTATTCTGTTCAAGCACTTAAAACTTGCATAGGAGGACAGAAACACCTTAAGTTGAAATAAAATATCTTGGTGGCCAGTTTGTAAAGCTCAAATTTCCATGACACACGGAACAAGAGAAAATTGGTTCTAGAAAATGGGCACTGAATTATTTAGTCACGTTTCTACCATCCTAGTAAATCACATAAGAATGTGTAATTCCCAATTAAGTCAGCACATTACAATGACAGATCTGTGTTTATACATATAAAAAATTGCTTAAAGGATTTAGGGTTCAGATTTGTCCATAAAATCAACCTTTTCACTAAAGTAGATATCAATCACAAAACTCTCAATTTTTCTTACGCTGACAGTTAGACCTTTACAATTCTGTAGGAACCTTATTCTTGCAAGACTTAAGAACATCCTGTGCCATAGATAAGGAGACTCCTTCCAACGGCTTTGAATACAGTAGCACCCCAATTCTATAGATACTTTCGTGACAAAGACCATATATCACAGTCTGTGCTTCAATATTTTCTAGATATTTCACAGCTAACAGGTATTCCACATAGGTCCTAAATTAAACAGAGCTGTGCTTTACATTGAAATATAATTTAGATTTCTTTAAAAATGTAAATCTAAAATGTTAGCCATGCAAAAAGTAATGTTATCACACATGATTGGCACAGATTAGTACAGAAATCCGCAAAGCTGAGATCTGTTCAGCTGAAATGTTATTTTAGCTTGTCAACTCCAAACGGCATTCTGGTTCTCTTAGAGTTCGATCTAGCACATGGAAGAAGAAGAGAGATCAGGTCAAATTTGTAAACAGTTGGTTCTCTATAGGTTTAGGAAGGTGACAACTGGGAAAAAGGTCGATACAGCTTTGAGTGCAGATACCAAGCAACGCTTAAAGCAATGCAAATTAACCCATAGAGGCCGGGCTAAATACAGATACCACCCTACTTACAAATGAGTTACGTTCCGGACGACCCTTTGTATGTTACATTGTTTGGAACTTGCTTACTGCACTCCTCAAGCCTATTTAAGTACAGTATGACATAAAGTCAATACAGTATTGGACGTTTTTTCATCCTAACACACAATGCAATGTACATACTGTAATGTATGTACAGAATAGGTGTGCAAAACAAAATTTGACCCTACAGGTGGCAAAGGGGAGTGCTCTAAACACAATTTTAATTCTCAATACCACTTGCTTGTGTCTCTGAATGCTTGTAAGTTCAATGTTCATAAGTAGGATGGTGTCTGTATGCATTAACAATACCC
This sequence comes from Macrobrachium rosenbergii, assembly GCA_039081455.1. Lineage (NCBI taxonomy): Eukaryota > Metazoa > Arthropoda > Malacostraca > Decapoda > Palaemonidae > Macrobrachium > Macrobrachium rosenbergii. The sequence goes on along the minus strand of JANJGK010000027.1, from coordinate 1,599,214 downwards.
CAAGACCAAGAAAAATTTAAAGGTCAATTACAAAAAAAAAAAATTACGGGAAAAAGAATAATATGCAAATACATATGGTATAAGCAAAAAATTGTAAAAAAAAATTTCTGTACCCTTCACGGGATGTTGAAAGTGCCCAGCCCCTTTTCCGTGACGCTCATAAAAATATGCTAATTTACACTAATTTGAGTGAGTTATACATGTTCTGTCGTACACAAAAAAACACAAGTTTCTTGATCAACAGTATCAGTCATGTACTATATGCCTATCACAGTGGACAAACTGATTTTTTTCCGACTTCTTCCCTCTTTCTGTAAATCCTCAGCAGAAATCCCTCCTGAACAGTCAACAGAACACAAACCCAAGAGGCCTCTCAAAGGGAAATCAGCCTGCACAGACAGCCAACTTACAAGAAAAACTGATAAATAAATAAATATGAGGGAATGAAAGATTAAAGCTTATATACCAGAAGAACTCTTAAACTTGGCTTTGAACGTGTGCTACAGGAATAGTAGGAGTTGTGTCCAGGTGGGAAGGAAAAGGACAGAATGTTTTGAAATTAAAACATGTTTGAGAAGGGATGCCTTCTATCTCCAGTGCTGTTTAATCTCATTCTAGAGGAAATGATAATGCGGAGTATCGAGGAAGTTGAGGGTGGGGTCATCTTGAGAGGTACTTAGTTAGTTATAAATGATTTGTTTAACCAGACCTCTGAACTCTTTTAGGGTTCTTCTCGGGCTGGGATTGAGAGGTACAAGTGCCAAAGTTCTTGCATCTGCAGATGATCTTGATTTCTTAGGTACAGATGTACAAAATATAGAATATTTGTATATACCATTCAAAGAAACTGCTGCCGGAGTGGGATTTGAGATCAGTGGAAGCAAAACCAAAATGAGATTGTCAAGGAACAACCACCAATAACAGCAACAACAAAATATGGTAGATATTGAGAACGTGAGGGATTGTAAATATTTAGGAAGAATGTTAACATCCAGAAATGAGATGGAGAGAGAGAGAAAGAGGTTCTGGCTAGAATTACAACAGGGAATAGATGCTGTTTCAGTCTACAACATCTTTGAAAGAGAAGAGAAGATACATCACAAAGTCTACCAAATGAAGAATTTACAACACTATCATCAGGCCAGTAGTACTGTGTGGTTGTAAGACCAGGACGCTGACTAAACGTTAAGAACAGAGACTACTGGTTTTTTAATACATTTTGCGTAGAATAACAAGTCCCATTTACGACATAAATGAAGGTGTTTGGAGAAGACAACGAAGAAATAAGGGATTTAGCCAGACAACCGCTAATAACTGACTATAAGATCACAGAGGACATGTTGGGCAGGACAAGTGGTCGGAATGGAAGAGGGCAGAATGCCTCAAGTGGTGATGGAAGGATCAACAGAAGGGAGAAGACCAGTGGAGAGACCGAGGATGAGATGGAAAGAGAATGTGTTCAGCGATCAAAGAGAACTGGGAGTGGAGGAGGAGGAGGAGGAGGATCCTGAGAATAAGTGGAGAGATGCAGCACGCAGCAGGGGAACGTGGAGAGGTCTGGTGCAAGCGGCCATGGGTCACGAAGAGGCCCAAGTGGCCACCAGAGTGAGTGAGTGGGAAATGAAAGCCAAAACACCTGCAGCACTCAGGAGACGCCACCAGAAAGCAAGAATGAATTTGCTCCTCTCTTAAACATTAGGAAATCACAAGACTCAGCAACTACACCAGGCAACTATTCCTCATTTAGTTGTAGCAAAAATAAAACTCACAGCAACCTAGGTAGTACTAAACATGGTACTAGCAAACAACACACTGTTTGCAACAGCAGCCTGCATCCTGTTGCTAACAAAAATAGCTACATCAGGTAGAGAAAAGTGCAGAGGACTTTTGTCCTTGTACATTTTATGCAACAAGCATAACAAGCTCACTTTACATCTAAGCAAAACTCAATATTAAGAGTTGGCAAAGCAAGTTGAATGATGACACAACTCTATCCAAGAGTTCGAGATGAGAGTACCCGAAGACCACATTGGAGAACAGTACTCCAAACAAGGAAGAAGAAAAGTGTTAAAACACTCAAGATTTAAAGGCTTCATCACTCAAGATTTAATAGCTTCATCACGAAACCTTTGAAAACATTTCTGCAAGATACCAACTTGTTGAGAAACAGAGGAAGCAGTATTACATAAATGGTTCTCAAAAGTCTTCTCATTAAAAGTTACTCCTAAATAATCTTTGAAGTCTTTCACATATAAAACCATAACACTTGAATGTAAATTTGAATGCAAAGGAAAACATGTTCTAGATCCACTAACAAAAGCACCAAGGCCTTTACGAAACCAAAACTGTGATGCTGGTAGCAGGGTATTATCTTCAATAAGCCTATAAGATGCTTAAATAGCAGCTTCTCAAAAACCTTAGATAAAAAAGGGGTAAATGAAGTCAGCCTATATTCAGAGGGGTATGTGGATGGACTTAGTCCCTTAGGTAATGTAACAATGTTTTCCTGCCTCCAGACGAAAAGAAAACTTGTCAGTCCAACTGACTTTTGGAAACTAGTAGCATTCTTAGCAGCACTGTGATATATAGGCTTTTTAAAAAATGGGAAAGATCCCACAAGGGTTTAGGCTGCTGTAACTGCCAAACTCCCAGATGTAAAGTTTTGACCTCTTTAGATGTGAAATACATTGAACACAATTTTATCTTATGCAGAAAAAAAAGGTTTGCTACAGATGCCTACTACCACCTTAAATTTTACTTACCGTACACAAAACAAAGAATACAAATTTCTTCATCAAAGGCATTAATCATATATATGCCTAACACCATGGGCTGGAACGGAATATAAAGTTAGGCCAAAAGCCAAGCAATTGCTGGGACCTATGAGGCCATTCAACCCTGAAAGGGAATTGTTCATAAAAATTCCAGAGGTGTAACAGGAGCAAAACCTCACAGTTGCACTAAGAAACAATTGTTAGAAGGTGGAAAGTAAGATGGAAAGAGAATATGAACAGAGGGATTCTGCAAAAAACTTGATGCCTACAGTGCATCATGGACTAAAACATTGAGCACCGATGTCAGTTCTTCCCTCCTCTCCCATGTCGAGTGTTATCTCTTGTTGTGCCTTTTCTACAGCAACACACAAGGCAGTCAGTCCTGCTGTCACCAAACACCAACCCCGTGGAGAAGGAAAAACCTTGCAGTGAATTCTGGATACGCATCATGAGCCATTCAACAAAACTGTGATCTTAGGTTTCAAAAGTTAATGAATTTTATGATAAAATTTAGACCAGAATAAGTTCTACCCTTAAAATTGCAGAGTCTGAACTAGAGTCTGAAAACAATAACTCTCATTAGCCATATAAGATACTTCTTAGCGGTAACCATTTGAACATTGACAGAAATGGCCCATATATACCTGTGGCACTCTGTAAAGAAGTCTGTCCAAGGGTCACTTTCACGAAGACTTGTGGTGTGACCCTGGGCATGAAAGCTCTCTGTAACAAATAAGTAAATTCAAGAAGCTTCCATTCCAGTCTTTTAAACTCCCCTTACTAAATCCAGAAAAAAACATGGGCTATCACGTTCAAGTATTACCACCAATGTACAAAGGAATAAAGAAATACTAAACAGCATACATGACTATTAGTAAATCAATTCTAATAAATACCTTTAAAACATGTAACTATACAATACCATTGTTGCAATAAGCATCCTTAGACACTTTCCAAAAATTTCCCTGTAAACTGCTGACTCCTCTGCTCAACGTCTCTACCAGAACCATTTCCCTCCCCTAGCTCCTTGCTTACACACACACACACACACACACACGCGCGCGCGCGCGCACACACACACGCACACAAGCAGCTAGCTACTGTATGTATCTGGCATATAAAATTATTTTTTCTAAAAATAAACTGATCACCTCAATTGCATAAGCCCAGTATCACTATTCCTTTGAGTTCATTTCCCCTACACAATGTTTTAAAACAAATTTGACAAAACTCAATCAACTTCCCAGGATCTACTACAACTTTTCAATCTCTAACTATAATGTACTTACTCCTCTGGGCCTCCCCCTCTAAAGGAAATATCCTCAAGTATTCCATTCTAATATACGCCACAAAATAGCCGGCCTTTCCTAAGTTTTCTCTAAATTCATTTTGGTCTCCATTGAAAAATATACTTCCCCCTTGTAACTGTCTGTATTGAATAACAAAGCGACCAATAACACATCAAAAAATGAGTCATGGATCATCACTCAAATTTAACGAGCCTACCGTACCAATTCAGTCCCAAATAACCACACACATTTGTAAGCATTCTTTTCAATAAATCAATCTGAGTACAAACTAGACAATACAGACAATTTACACATACCTTCAATTTCAGACAATGCTTCACAATTTCCTGCAACCACGATGACTATTCAAATCTCACTTGGCTGGTAGGTGGGGTGTCTAAAATCTTCAAGGTCTGTGGTCCAAAATCTTCCCAGGTCTACAGTTCAACATCTTCCAAGGTCCACGGTCCAAAATACTCAAGGTCAGTGGTCGAAAATCTTCAAGGTCTGTGGACCAAATTCTTCAAGGTCCATGGTTGGAAATCTTCAAGGGCCAACTAGAGTCTGAAAACAATAGCCCTCATTAGCCATATAAAACACTTCTTAGCGGTAACCGTTCGAACATTTACAACACAGAAAAACTAACTAATCGTGACAGAAATTACCAGCACAGAAATGACCCATATATACCTGTGGCACTCTGTAAAGAAGTCTGTCACAAGGGTCACTTTCATGAAGACTTGTGGTGTGACCCTGGGCATGAAAGCTTCAGTTCCAGTCTTTTAAACTCCCCTTACTAAATCTAGAAAAAAACATGGGCTATCACATTCAAGTATTACCACCAATGTACAAAGGAATAAGGAAATACATCTCAGATGACCTCAAACTACAACTTCCTCATCACTGAAGGTGTTAAAACAATGTATGTGTAAGTAAGAGTGCCTTCACCTCACATCCTAATCTAAGTTTCAGAACATAGAAATGATCTGTTAATTTATTGATAGGATTGCTTTCTCTCTCTCTCTCTCTCTCTCTCTCTCTCTCTCTCTCTCTCTCTCTCTCTCTCTCTCTCTCTCTCTCTCTCTCTCCCCCTCTCTGTATGTATATACATATACACACACACACACACACACAAAAGCAGCTAATCCATGTAACTGTCATATAATTTCATCTTGCAATCAAGTGACCTCCTGGATTGCACATCCCCCAAAATGAACAACAACATAACAAACTCCAACTGCACATGAATATTTCCTAGTTATCTCACAGCTAACAGCAATTCCACAGTCCTTAACCTGAACCAACCTGTACTTTGAACTCAACACTGACAACATTCGTTAAAAATGTCCCACATCCCAAATGGTGAAGCACAGCAAGCAATAACAACATAACAGGAGGAACCAGTCAAACCAGACAAACCTGACACATACCTTCAATGCTCGACAGCTTTTTGTTTCAATTTCCCCGCATTGCCCTTCAAGTATTCCTTTGGACTTGGCCCGGGGGAAGGTGGGAGGGTGTCCAAAATATTTGAAGGCCAAAAGCACAGCTATTCAAGAAATTTCTCAGTGAAAGGCAGTGGTCATTTTTCAAACATTTAGTGCACACAAATTTTTAATACACCGAAAACCAAGTATGCAGTAGTATGTAAATGCTTTATAATATCCATAAACAAAAAACCTCACAAGGAAATTCTTTTTTTTTTTTAAGGTAAAGTGAGAGCAAGGGCCATTTTCACACTAAAATACATATGAATAAAAACACAAAAGCTTCCCTCATAATGTTGTGGACAACTGCATGCAATCTGTTTCGAGAGCCACACAAACCCACTTCAAGAATATCTGAACAGGCTGGATAATCCTGGGATACCTGAAGGAAACGAATGCTGAAAGACACCTCTACAAAACCAAAGCCTTTTTCAACAGTAGAGCAAACCATGGATGCTCATCTCACGCACAAGAAATCAAATACTTTAAACACTAACGGGAGGAATGCTTGCAAGCAGGGATCCTTCAAGCCCGCAGTCCATTACTAATAGACTGAATTTGTCTCCGAGCCAAACCAAAGGCAGATTTCATTAGAGAAGCATCTCACATAACAGGTATTTTGGGGTCTGGCTTGCTGATAAGCAACAAAGTCCCTATATCACAGCCTTTGCTTATTTTCTAGAATCTTACAGCTAACAACAGTTCTGCATAATTACTAAGATAAACTAACCTGTACTTCATACTGCAACATTTAAAGCGATTTATCTGAAAATGTACCACATCTAAGATGGAAGCACATAAAAAATAATGATAGAGTAGCTGGAAAGTGCAAAAATCCGCAAACTTAATGTGTTAACACCAAGGAGAACTCCTCCTTTTCAAAGTCTTGTTGTTTCTGCTGACATTTGCACAGTAGAGTCTACAGGCAGCGTGAATCTCATGGAGTTTTCCCAAGCGGGGAAAAGACACACAAACTGCCAAGACTTGAAATGATTCATGAAATCTTTACAGCAGGAATACGACTATGATTTCACCTTCAAAATTATTATAATTTATGTAAGTTTACAGCAATAAAAAAGGGGTTAAAATGTATTAACTCAACAACCACCGTAGAGGGCACGCAGTTCCGTAAGGTTTCTCAGTCACAACCTAAACTAAGCTTGAACTTTATAAACATCATCTTTCCTTAATTAAAAGCACTCCGAAACAGCACTCGTCTTAAGCACTGACAAGGGATGCCTCATGTGATGTAACACTCAAACCTCACTCCCATGTGCCTACTTATGCACTTGAGTACATCAATTTTACGGTTCTAATCACTTTTCCCAATATTCAAACCAATCACCATCCAAGTGTTGAGACAGAATACATGGTAACCCAAACCATGGTAAATTTTTTAACCCTTTAGACCAAAAACGAAGATTATTATAATTTCTCGTTCTCTCTGTCTCTCTCTCTCTTATTTTGCACCAATATCTGAGAAGGCGAATATCCCTAAACTAAACACAATAACGCGAATCAGTAGCCATAGAGCGTCTGTAGCGTTTCATCCCATGTTACGTGACAGCACCCTATAATAGGCTGTTTACTTATTGCCCACCTACCGTGCGAGCCTCGGAAGGTCCGGAGAATTCGTTCACTTTCGCACGTCATACAGCTAATGTACAATCTTTAATAAGCCCTGCACGTACACATATAACTAAAATGTTCATTAGATTTTTAATGCTGATGGAAGCTATGATGACGGTCCAGAACGGCAGCTTCTGGCTGTTGAAAATCTACAGACAAAATCACATACATGTACTCTCACATGCAGTGCATAGGCCTCATGTGCTTGTTTTGCTCTTATTCATTGTGCATGCGGTACTTTTTTTTTTCTTATTCGATATTCCTAAATGCAGTGTCGAATTCGTCACTGCATTCAACAGCTTGCGAGGCTTCCCCTCAAGATCTGTCATGGGGCACAACACACCTGATTAGATCAGGTGTCAAAATTAATATCCTGGAGACATAAGCGGCTTCATCTACAAAGCTTTTGGGCGCTTCAGGTTACTACCTCCTCCTCCTTCCACCAACTATTACTGTAGCCTTGAAAAGACATTGCTTCATTCAGAAAGCCATTGAAATGAAAATCATAAAAAGAAAAAAGAAAATGACGGTCTAAAACTGTTTGGCAAAAGCGAGTTGGCAAGTGCTAGGCCGAGCAACGTTGTCCGGAAACGTTGACACGATTCGAAATCTTTCTTATCTGGTTTTAAGTCGTGTGATATTGTCATGCTCTCTGCTCTTTATATATTACAAATGCTTCCGTACCCTACAAGCTGGCATTTGGTCGTATATATAATGCTTCGCTCAACAATACTATGTAGGTCATTGGAATCCCTTTTTTTATTGTTCTTTCGAGCCATTTCTTCATGACTTATCTACGCTTTACCGAACACTCGACTCCTATTTGCAGCTTTCAATGTTTTCTCGCTACATTCACGAATGGGTTAACCCCCAATTTATATAATAGAACGCCACTGACTTTCGGATCTTGGCTGCGGGGACGATGAAGAGGCGTCAGCCGGAGGAAGGCTGACATTCCCACCCCAAGAAGGCGACCATGAACAATGATGCTCAAATAACCGGTTCCTCGAAAGGCATTCAATTAATCAATCAATCAGCGACTGATGTAATAAATACAGAGAAGGATTAAGTCGCGACGCAAGGACCACTCATTCAGACAGCCATCAACATAAATATGTCTTGTAGACGTAATGGAAGTACAAACCCCAAAACTGTTAAAAGCAAAAAAGCCAGAATTTTAACAGCAACTGATGTGGGAAAAAATGACAGCAAGAACAGCGCATTCATTACAGCCAGACAGACTACTTACAGCAGAAGAGTCACCGCGCAAATGAAACAATGTTTTGAGACATATCAGCTGTCACTTGTCTTCAAACAATGTCCGCCTGAGAGAGATACAGCATAATCTCGTAACGGACAGTGATGAATCAGCCTATATATATCAACTCTCTCTCTCTCTCTCTCTCTCTTTCTCTCTCTCTCTCTCTCTCTCTCTCTCGAATTGAACAGTCAAAACGTTAAAGCTAAGTTCACACATTCACGCATCAAGGCACGCATGCGCACACACAGCCAGAATTGGTGAAACTTGCGCATACGCGAGAAAATAGGCCCCGCCCAACTGGATATGTGTCACGGGACGATGTGCGTGATGCATGCGCATTATAGTGCGCCGCAAATGTACGCACTGCGTAAGAGTGACGTGACGCTGACAAACTAGCGGCGGCGCAGGCAGAAGTAGTGCGTGGCAGAGCACGTAACACCAACGTACGTATAACGTATGTGTTACGTTCTGCGTAACTGAGTTACGCAAACGTCACGTTGGCCCCACGTACTGCGGGGGTTAAACCCCAGCTATATCGTACCAGAGACCTGTAGTTATTTTGCCCTTTTTAATAATTTCTGTACATGGAATCTATTCTGATATGATATTTCTATCATTTTTGAAAGTACCTTCTCTTAACATTGTTTCTATTCTGTTCCTGTATTTATTTTGGACTTATTTATAAATCAATAATGTATCAATTCAGGATTATTTTGCCCTGTGCATTTGTGTACTTCCGTTTATTTTAGTTGATTTAATAAAAGATATTGCTCAAATCCATGATATATTACTCTCATCAATACTTGGTAAATGGGAAGAGGATAGGGCGGGCCATGACATTGCAACGTATGTTTAATAAATATGAAACAAACATATATATAAATAAAAGGAAGAAGATGTAGTTATTTTGCCCTTTTTAATAATTTCTTTACATGGAATCTATTCTGATATGATAATTCTATCATTTTTGAAAGTACTTTCTCTTAACATTGTTTCTATTCTGATATGATAATTCTATCATTTTTGAAAGTACCTTCTCTTTACATTGTTTTAATTCTGAGGTGATAATTCTATGTTCTTGAAAGTACCTGCTCTTAGCATTTACATTGTTGATATTCTGATATGAAAATTCTATCTTTTTGAAACTACCTTCTCCCCGATATTTTTGACATTTTATATGACTTGCTAATATTTTGCCTGTTGTCATTTTTCTTCTGTGCACAAATGTTACATAAAGTATTTTGAACTTTTTTCAAAGTCAATAATGAAATGTTAGTGTATTCGGGTTCATTTTGCCTTCTTTATTTGTGTACTTGTATTATAGCTACTTCATTGAATACATGATATTTGAGCAGAGGATAGAGCTAGACATGATATTGCAAAATATATTTATTTAATATAAAATAAAAACATACACATACATAACAGCAAAAGGAAATACAACAGTATATAAATTAGCCCTGCAAATTGTTGAGGAATGTCGTGTCAAGCGACAGGTTGCTGAGGTCTTTTGGTGTGGATGTCACCAACTGTGCTTGCAGGAGCGCCAGCTGCTGTGCAGTGAGTGCCCGCTGCTGCTGCGATGCCGACAGGCTGGCAGGAACTGCAGGTGCCTGACACTCCGTTGTCAGTGCCATGGTGTGGGTCATCATGGCCCTCGACGGCACCGTGCAGCCCTCTTTGGTGGCACGGATATATCGTTGGATGGCACCGAGCACCTCCATTTTCAGGTGCAGGCTCAGCTGTTCTGACACCTGCGCACACTCATCCTCGACTTCTTGAAAAAATGTAGAGCCATCTCCATCAGGAGTGCCTTCGGTGTCGGCGTCGGCATCCCCCTCGTGGGCGTTGTCGTCGGTGGCGGCGGCGGGGTCGCTCTCGTAGGCGAGGGCAAGGTCCTCTTCCTCCTCCTCTAGGTCGCTCTCCGTCACGAGCTCGTCGGCCTCGAGCTGCAGCACAACAGCATCGCTGCCTGAAGGGGGACCATCAGCTTCAGGAGGCTTTGCGTAGGGGGCAACTCCAGCTGCCAGGGCTCCTGGAGTTCTCAGGGCCCCTTTCCTGGTCCTCTTCAGCATGGGTCCTTTGGGCATCTTGGCTGCTGCAGTGGACGGCGAAGACGGAGGCGCTGAGGGAGATAGCAACAGGATGCTGGCCAGAGAAGCACTGACCTGGAAGCGCGCCGCCTGCCCCTTTTATCCCAGGTCAAAGCGTTGCCACATCTACGCGGTTGCGGGGGGTGCGGCAGCGTTGCCGCGTCTACTCCCACGCCATTCTGACAGCCACGCAGTGCCCTGGGGCAGCGTGTGCCCCCAGGTAACGGCGTGGCAGCTGCGCGGTCAGCCCGCGGGTGGCGCCACGCTGTGCGGGTCGGGCCACGCTACCTGACAGTTGACCTGGCCACCCCCGCAGGGTTTCGAGCAGGCCGAAAGGTTCCTGACCCCCGGCGCACGGCCAGGTGGTCCGTAACGGTCGCGCCGCATGCTGCCGCATTTACACAGTACTTACGGTACATTTACGTTGTGTTTGCGTTGTTTTTACGTACTCTCTGGCTCCGCCCCGTTCGTGGCCGTGTGTGGGGATGCGTGCCTTGATACGTGAATGTGTGAACGTAGCTTTACGGCATTGACTAGCTCACATGTGCAGCTGCCGGCCTTTATATAGCTGGGGTTTAACCCCCGCAGTACGTGGGGCCAACGTGACGTTTGCGTAACTCAGTTACGCAGAACGTAACACATACGGTATACGTACGTTGGTGTTACGTGCTCTGCCACGCACTACTTCTGCCTGCGCCGCCGCTTGTTCGTCAGCGTCACGTCACCCTTACGCAGTGCTTACATTTGCGGCGCACTATAATACGCATGCATCACGCACATCGTCCCGTGACACGTATCCAGTTGGGCGGGGCCTATTTTCTCGCGTATGCGCAAGTTTCACCAATTCCGGCTGTGCGTGCGCATGCGTGCCTTGATACGTGAATGTGTGAACTTACCATTACTCTCAATTTCCGTTTCAGCGCTGAATGACCTCATCATAGGTCCCAGCGCTTGGCCTTTGGCCTAAATTCTATATTCTATTCTATTCTTTTATAATTTTGAAGCCTGATCTATTACGTTAATGCAAACTGAATAATTAAGGATAATTCATTATCAACAATTAGTTTCGAGGGAATTGGGTTATTCAAATTATATATCGTTTAATAAATTCTGCACTGGGTATTTGTACCCAAGGCATTATTAGCTTTTAGGGGTATGAAGAGCCATTCATATATTTGCCTTTAGTTGTCAGGAAACCACTTTCTTGCTTTAGTACTGAGGTTCGAACAGAGTAATAATGCATTAATATGAATGACTGTATGTGAATCATAATGATTACTTATGGTTAGTCTAGAATATGCAGTGCAAAAGAGAATAGTGACCAAATTTTATGTATTGGTTTAGTTTAGCTTTTATCAAAGATATAACGCGGTATATATATATATATATATATATATATATATATATATATATATATATATATATATACATATATATATATATATATATATATATATATATATATATATATACATATATATATATATATATGTATGTATATATACACTTGCTGATATATATATATATATATATATATATATATATATATATATATATATATATATATATATATATATATATATATATATATATATATATATATATGTATGTATATATACACTTGCTGATATATATATATATATATATATATATATATATATATATATATATATATATATATATATATATTATTTATTTATTTATACACACATACTAGCTGACCAACCCAGTGCTGCCTGGGAAATCTCTTAATGGAAACCGATAAACTCTCTCTCTCTCTCTCTCTCTCTCTCTCTCTCTCTCTCTCTCTCTCTCTCTCTCTCTCTCTCTCTCTCTCATTCCTGTTAAGATAGTTGCTTCAGTTACATTGCCCAACATTTTTGACATTTTATATTTCACCCTTTCTCACCCCCATTCCTATAGGGGCTGAACTTGGACTTGAAGGGCATCGGGAGTGTCTCTATTCATCTCAGCAACCTCAAAAACTATGGATTAGACACTAATGTCTGTCGTTTTTCATTATATTTACATGGTACCCCCTTCCCACCCCTTCTCACCCCTCCTTATCGGGGCTGAACTTGGACTTAAAGGGTATCGGGAGTGTCACTGTTCATCTCAGCAACCTGGAAAACTATGGAGTAGACACTAATACCTGTCATATTCTGTAATTTTTATATTTCACCACCTCCCCCCTCCTCCCTTTTGGTGCCAGTGATGTCTTACCCCACAGTGTTCTTTCCCAGATGGTAAGTCATATGTATACCAAGTTTGGTTGAAATTGCTCAATGCGTTTCAGTGTGTATATGGAACATACATACATACAGCTATTTATATATATATATATATATATATATATATATATATATATATATATATATATATAGATGATTATATACTTATATACATATATACAATATACTATATATATATATATATATATATATATATATATATATATATATATATATATATATATATATATATATATATATATATATATATATATATATAATGTATATATATACATACATGTATACAGATTCTCTCTCTCTCTCTCTCTCTCTCTCTCTCTCTCTCTCTCTCTCTCTCTCTCTCTCTCTCTCTCCTAACTAAACTGCAATCCAGTACGTAAGACTATCCATCACCAGATCTTCGAAATGTTCATTTCAAGAAAGGCGCAATGTATCTGATTTATGTTGCCCAAATCATTCCTGACTTGTCCAGGATCGAAGCCGAATTCTTTTGATGCTGAGAAATGAAGAGAGAATAAGCATCAGATGATAATTATATAATGACAGGCAAATGAATGGAGGCACTTTCGTGGGTATTGTCCAATATCTCGGAGCCTGAAATTATTATTGTTTAATAAAGTCAGTTTCAAGTAAAGTCAATTTTAGCTTCCGGTAAAATGTCTAAAGTAATTCGTCGATGTTTTTACTTTTATTTTTCTGTAAAAGAAAGCTGTTGTGCCGGCTTTGTCTGTCCGTGCGCACTTTTTCTGTCCGCCCTCAGATCATAAAAACTCCTGAGGCTAGAGGGCTGCAAATTGGTATATTGATCATCCACCCTCCAATCATCTAACATACCAGATTGCAGCCCTCTAGCCTCCTCAGTGGTTTTCATTTTTTTTAAAGTTAAAGTTAGCCATGATGATGCGTCTGCCTATGATACAGGACAAGCCACCACCTGGCCGTGGTTAAAGTTTCATGGGCCGCGGCTCATACAATATTACACCGAGACCACCTTAAGATAGATCCGTTTTCAGTGGCCTTCATTATACGCTGTACAGAAAACTTGATTGCACCGAAGAAACTTCGTTGGATTTTTCACTTTTCGTAATGTAAATGATTCTTGTTATTTATTACAGTAACCTTTCATTATTTCGAGAACTACTGCCTAAACCTTTGATAATTATTTCCCATTGCAAGTAGTGTCTCTCTGCTGTTATAATAAATCTGTTGAAGCAAATTAATAGTTCTTGCTAATAAAATTCCGAGAGAGAATGACACCAAATCCTTGTTTACAAGTGTGTAGAAAATGGAGTGAAATAAGATCGATAAAAGGTAATTATTTATTCTTGGCAATTTAAGAACTCAAGAATAATTCATGATTTGGTTATAGCTGATTTAGAATGGGATGCTTGTAGACTTCTCAATTAGACCATAATCTGTCAATATAAAGCGAGTGAATAAAAGATAATAATAATAGATAAGTAAATAAATAAATAAATAAATGGCATCTAAATTAAATTTGATAACTGATAAACAAATGGATGGGAAATAACTTAGAGACATCATCTCCCAGTGTTCTCATTCCCGTCTCTCATTGCCGAGAGAAAGCAGCGAGACATCTCCCGACACGCAAATGGCAAACTCCCTCCACATGAAATCTGACACCAAATGAAAGTTGCAATCGTGTGAGTTAGGGAGCATTTCCGATGATCCGCTTCTCTTTGGAATACCTTTATGATTTTTGATGTCTAGGTACTGTTAATTGTAATGCAGTTCTTTTTATTTTATTAGAGAGAATTTCATTTATGTCTCTCTTTTCATCTGAAACGTTGGAAGGGAACAGTCAGTAGAATTCAGTAATTCAAGATTCCTCTGAACTTGGCAACAGTGATAGATGGATCTCGCCAGATCTGATTTATGGGAGTTAGGCGACGAATCCGAGCACTGAGGCCCTTTCAGCCATTCTGCCCTATATATATATATATATATATATATATATATATATATATATATATATATATATATATATATATATATATATATATATATATATATATATATATATATATATATATATATATATATATATATATTTATATATATATATATATTTATATATACATATATACATATATATATATTATATATTATATATATATATTATATATATATATATATATATATATATATATATATATACATATATATATATATATATATATATATTATATATATATATATATATATATATATATATATATATATATATATATATATATATATACTTTAAGCTACAAATGTTTGATATCCAATATATATATATATATATATATATATATATATATATATATATATATATATATATATAGATATGTGTGTGTGTCTGTGTGTGTTTGTGTGTAAACAGCTTTTATAAGAATATCTAGTTACATTTCAATTTGTTCATCTTTTCTTATTCCTTGTAAGCGGACACTGTCCTGCCTCATGGAACCAGCAGAAATGATAACAGATTTTTTAATAAAATTTAAGGCTTTGAACCAACAAGAAAGGCTTACTTTGGTAGATATAGTCTCAATGAGAAGGTTCTGTCTTGTTCAGGCTTTGAACAAATACATCAACACAAGTCTTACATACTGAACAGCAAAACTCAGCTTCTAGACTAATTCACACGTCAGCATCGAATAGACAAAATGATTTCCCCTGAGGGAATAAAAACAAAAGACAGGGTTTGCTTAAAGAAAATATTCATTGAGAAAGGAAGTGGAATGATAATTCTGGGTTCCTTAAAACTGATCGATGTCTGAACTATAATCTGAGAATTTTCTCTCTCTCTCTCTCTCTCTCTCTCTCTCTCTCTCTCTCTCTCTCTCTCTCTCTCTCTCTCAACTGTGGTCTTTTTGCGAGTTATAACGAAGAAATAGCTTTTCCAAGAAAGTATGAAAGCCAAATATATACACCAGGGGAGAGGAGAAAAAGTCATCTGAATGTGAAATGACACAGGAAACACAATTTCACCTCTCTCTCTCTCTCTCTCTCTCTCTCTCTCTCTCTCTCTCTCTCTCTCTCTCTCTCTCTCTCTCTCTCTTGTTATGATGTTATATACAGTTTAACTTATTGCATGAATGCATGCTCGCATTGTCTATATATAGAAGAGAGGTATGTGTAACATGCTTAATTTTCCTTGCCACTTTCCCATAAGTAAAGTTCTAGAAAAAATAGAATATCTGCAAGTCCTTTTCTCCCTCAGCCTGTAATTTCCTGCGTTGTGGTCAGATTTTTTCTTACTGAATTATATTCTTTGCGAAAAGGACTTTCGGTTGCAAATGTGATTTTCTCACTAAATGGCTTTCCTTGAACGATAATGTTACTCTCTCAATTTTCGTTGCTTTATGCTTATGGGTTTATGCAGAATTTTTCTGATATGTCAGTGAAAAAATGCTACGGATATATATATATATATATATATATATATATATATATATATATATATATATATATATATATATATATATATATATATATATATATATATATATATATATATATATATATATATATATATATATATATATATATATATATATATATATATATATTTTTACAAATATTACTGCTGTTCGCCCTCGTAACTTTTGATTGTAAAAATATCAGTCTGACTGAGACCGGGAAAAGACGTTGTCTATATAGGAGCATCTTCAGTTCAAACCTTAACGTCCGTTGGAGAACGGGATAGGGAAGTTAGGCCTTCCACCCTATAGGAAAATTTCCATATTCAACTTTAAAAATAGGTGGTCCTAAGGTCCTTTTTTCCTTTTTACCTGTCTCTCGTGGCGAATGTTTTAACAAAGCGTAGACGCCTAAGGCATGACTGATAGGCCTGTTTTGACCCAGGCCGGTCAGGGAACTTCAGAGAGAACCAAGCTTTCGGAGAGATAACACGTCCAGTTGGACCTCTTCCCCCTTCCTTTGTCTATTATTCTATTAGTGAAGTGAAGAAACAATTGCAAGAACTCCACGTCGGTCGTTGATGCGCACAACGTTCGTCCTAAGGTAAAGTCGCTTTTTGTTCAAAACTTCGCCCATTCTTTTATCCTTTGTTTTCTGTATTTCAAATTTCCTTTGTTCCCCCTTCAGCCACCACTTACGGTATATGTGTTCACGAAGTCTAGATTAAGCCAAATTATTATGTTGTTAGCTTCAACCCCGTTATTCCAGTAAAATACCAAGGATTTAGGGTAAGCAAAATCAGGTTAAATCTCGATGCTTTGTATGCCTCACGTCCGAATGTTTGGAAGAACCGTTGCGTTTAAAATCAAATTCATCTCAAATATTCTTTGTTAAGGTTAATAACCCTTAACTGGCGACCTTTGGCTAATTAACGTCTGTCTTTGAGGTTAACTTTTGGCTTCAAGTGACAGGTTACGTGTAATCTTGGTTTGCAGGGCCGTAAAAATTACGTAAATTGAATAATACATGATCAACCAAGACCCTCACACGTAACATTGGCGACCTTGCGTAGGATCTAAAGTACATTTTAGAGAAAGAATCTGGAGAAAAGGAAATTAAAATTACATTAATTCCAAAAAAAAAATAAAAGTCAGATATCGAACCCCATTTCATTCTTCCAAACAAGGAACCAGGCATAATAATAAGCAGTAAAGAGAATAGTTATAATAACAAGTGTAGCGAGAATTAGCATAGGTAGGAAGGGTGTAGAAACAGAGTGAGACATAATTTATAACGAGAGACATAATTTATGAATGGCATTTTTACTGTGTTCGGAGCATTCGAGTTAAGTCGTCCATAACATATCTTAAGGCCGGAAAAAGCGGAGCCCAGTTCATATACACAAAGTAATGTAGAAATCGCGTCGGCAATTCCGATCGTTATTGTTTGCATATAGCGGGAATCATTCAAAACCGTGTCAGTGAAGTAGCAAACGAACTGAAATAGTAATTTTACAATAAAGGTACCGTTCAACAACGTAAATTTACGCAGGCAGGCTAGCATTTCTCTTTTCATTCTTTGTTTAATGTCCGGGTGAGAATACGATAACAAAGACAAAGTTGTTTGGTAATTTAGTTTTCCATCCGTAACGTAAAACACTATGCATGATTGGTATATTTAAAGTAAAATCTGGATACCTGCATTTGTTGCGTTGTTTTTTTTTTAATTTGTTTGAAAAAGAAAATACCCGCCATCTTGGATTCCTCCGCCGTGTTCGCGCGATTGTTTTGAAATTGTTCGAACTGTTTGTGAGAGAACGGCCATTTTGGTGTCCCTTCGCCGCCCGAGATTGTTTTGAAATTTAGGCCTAACGGGACCTTGGCCGCCATCTCAACGACCTTGTTATTGTGACCTCGACTCTGCTCCCCGCCACTCTTGGGGCATATATTTTTTTTTTCTTCCTTTCGTAGCGAACCCACCTCGCAATATCTTAGCTAGAGAAAAAAAAACCAAAAGATAATTTAGGCAGGGAAAGATAGGCCTTAGTTAGGAGTAATACCACAAGTTCCTATACGAATACCTACTATAAAAATCATATAAAGAAAATTTAAAATTTTTACGATAAACTTTTGTGACGTCGGCTCCCGGGAAAATTAAGATAATAAAGTAATCCCTAAGGAAGCCAAGACGACGCATCTATATCATTTTATTAAGATCCATGCCATTGTGCATGTATAAAATCTTTGTTTACATGTTCTCAAGCAGCAAGAAATTCGCTGATTGAAAATTTCTCTCTCTCTCTCTCTCTCTCTCTCTCTCTCTCTCTCTCTCTCTCTCTCTCTCTCTCTCTCTCTCTCTCTCTCATCATTCAAGTAAGCATTCCTAACCTAAGTGTACGTGACCCTCTTCAAAGAAAGAACAGCCGACACTAGGCTAATTAATTCGAATACAATAAACCAAACAAAAGAAACACCTCTGTCCCACAATAGATGAGGACAAGTTAAGAGTAATTACAATACAGTGATAAACTGTCGGTCACGAGTGAGGCCTGCTATCCAGACCGAAGCAAACAGTAGTTTTCACCCTCTGAAAAAAGAAGGGGCCAGCACTGGGGCCGGTACTGGGACCAGCCACTCACGAGGATCTTTAAAAAAAAAAAAAAAAAAAAAAAACCCAAATTCACCTTATTCCACAGTGCCAATAATTTGCAGCACTGTCATCACTTGAATAGCTTACTTTTCTCTCTCTCTCTCTCTCTCTCTCTCTCTCTCTCTCTCTCTCTCTCTCTCTCTCTCTCTCTCTCTCTCTCTCTCTCTCTCTCTTTTACCTTCCCTTTCTCTCTCATTCGATTGTTGCACTCTGCGGGGGTGTAGAGTGCCTTTCCTCCCATATAGCCTAGTTGGACTCCAGTAGAGGGTCCCTAGGAACACATTGGCACCATAAGTGCCACTAAAGAAAACAAAAGGGAAAACAGAAGAGAAGGTTCTTCTGGGACCTAACCTGCACCAGTGCCTAGGGATACTGAGTGCCACCAGTGTGACCTGTACACGGCACACCCAAACTACAGTGCCACCTTTTGTAAGGGTGCCACGTCATTTGAAGAGACACTTCCTCGCTGCCCAAGTACGCCCAGTCGACCCGGTTAGACGCCCTTCCCCACCAGAACCATGGCAGCAGAGCATTATAAAACTTTCCTGGGGCTGGGGACGGCGGCAGGTCTCACCGGCTCGGAACTTACCACCTGGGTTAAGGAGCAAGTGGACGACTTGGCCAAGCGGGAGAAGGAAGAAAGACTCGAGCAGAGGAAGTATGAAGCCGAACGAAGGCAATATGAAGAGGAAAGAGAAGAAAGAAGGAGACAGCATGAGTTAGCCTGCAAGGAAACTGAGTTAGCCCTAAAGGAGAAGGAGCTCGAGCTTGAGAGAGCGAAAATGGAGAATGCCGAAGCTATGGCTAGCCATCAAGCCTCCAGCCCTACACCTGCTGCATCAAACGCTCCAATTTCGAGCATCAATTCCCTAGTCCCCAAGTGGACTGAGGACGAGCCAGAAGCATGGCTGGAGGAGATCGAGGCTCTTTTCGATAACTACAGCACCACGGAGACGGAGAGAGCCTTAATACTAGCCAAGCATATGGAGGGAAAAGCCAAGGCAGCGCTTCGCTCACTGGAGAAGAGCCAGAGAGGCAACATGGCGGAAGTTCGTAGAGTCATTACAAAGGCCTACGAGATAACCCCAGAAAAATGGAGACAACGGTTCCGAGGTCTTGCCAAGGAAGTCGGCTGGTCTTGGACGGAATGGGCATGTCACAAAACCCAGTCCGGTACGCGCTGGTTCGACTCCTTGGCCTGCACGACGTTTGAGGATCTCTTCAATCGGACCATGCTAGAAGACCTTTTCCAATGTGTGCCAGGGCCCCTTGCAGTATATCTTAACGATAAACAGCCCTCCACACTTCTGGAAGCTTGTCGCATGGCTGATTCGTGGGAAACTTTCAATCAGTCGCATAGCACCTCTCAGAAGCGAATCATCCCTCCGGCCTACCTCTCGAACTCCACTCGCCCGAAGAATGGACTGCCTAGCAAGACCCTGTGCAACTATTGCAAGAAGGGGGGCCACGCTGAAGCTGAGTGCCGATACAAACTCGGCACTAATAAGCAGCCTAACCCTACCAGCCAGAACTCCGCTCCCGATTCATCCGCTCAGCCCTCTCCTCCAACAGTTACTGCAGGCCACCGAGCCCATCCAAAAGGCCCGTGCAAATCCTGTGGGGCTGCTAGCCACTACAATGCTGGATCTCCGGCCTGTCCACATCATGTCCCCACCACCAAATTTGTCAACCTAATCAGCACTTCATTTTCTGCTGCTGGTCCGCACCGGATCCTTTACCCCGAGAGACTGGAAACCCAGTACATCTCGGCGGCCCCTCTTCAGAGCACTAGCCTGCCAGTGACCCTTCCGGTCACAGTAGACACTGCGGCAGACATTAGCCTGATCACTAGGGCCCAAGTGCCAGCCGGTGCTGTGGTTGACGAAGAAACGCGGTGGGAAATGAAGTGGATAGAGGGCCACACCATCACCGTTCCCACGGTCCAACTCCAGGTTACGACACCTTGGGGCACGATACCCCACCGCCTTGGCGTGGTAGGTGGAATTCGGCCCGGAGTGGTCTTCTTGTTGGGTCGGGATCTTCTCTGCGGAAGCCCGTCACCAACGCCACTTCGCAGCCGCGTTACCTCCTCCACGGAGGCCCCATCTAAAACTCCCAAAAATGACAAACCTCCACCTTCCGCCCACCAAAGTGGTCCGCGGAAGGGGCGCCACCCAACCTATTTCAGGCCTAGCCCTCTCCAATCGCGAAGGGCTGGCCCACCAAGAGGTCCTCCCCCTCCGCGAAGAGAGATTCAGGAGGAGCAGTACCGCTGCAGGACGTGCAAGCGGGCAGACCACTCCACAAATTGGGAGGGCTGCCCAAGCAAGCAACGCCCAGCGGACGCCCCCGAACAACACTCACCGAGAGGCTACGATCTCCCGCTGGGGCAGGAATCTCTGCCACAGCCAAACCCAAGTCGTCCGAGAGGTATTGCACCTCCGGACCCCTTGTCAGGCATGCCTGACCCTCAACTGCTGCCAGTGCCACTTGCGAGCACTGAGCAGTGCCAGACTCCGTCCGCCACGGACGTTGAGCTACCAATGGAAAAGGCCCCTATGCCGGGTCTAAATCATGAGGCGAATCCTCCTCCGGGAGATTTAGGGTTCCCCATGCAGTTGATCATCGCGACTGGAGAGCCTCCAGCACCCGAAGCTTCTTCTTTGCAAAATTTGACTCCAGGGGATGAACCCCTGGAGGATCGAAATGGTACCCCTTCCTTGGAAGACCAGGAACTGGCATCCTCGGACGCAGAAGTCGAGATCGCTCTTGCTCCGGTTGTCGCAGCAGCTGGATTAGGGAGTCCTCCCGCAGCTTTTGCAGTTGCCCCTGACTTCGCGCCCGCTAGCCCTTCTGGCCTGTCCCCGGAGTCGGTGCTCTCATCACCTGCTAGGCCAGCTACTGATAGGCCTTGGAGGAAACCGAAGAAGAAGAAGAAGGGGCGGAAGAGAGCCCAGTAGTTGCCGAGCTATACGCTCATCCTGGCACTAGTGCCCTCTCGGCACAGTGCCCTAACATCTAAGAGTGATCCTGGCCCCTTGCCCAGAGAAGGTAGCCAGTGTGATCTCTTCCTTTTATTTGTACCTAGCCTAGGCCACCTTAAAGTACAGTACATCAATTTAGTAGCCTTGTTCTTTCCACTTACCACCGAGCCGCAGTAATCATGTAAGTAGCCTAACTAATTTCAGTAATCTTAACTATTGTGAAACGAGCCACGATGCTCGTGACACGCATGGCCTAAGACCTCAGTGAGGCACCCATTTATCATTTGAGGCAACCCTCATGAATTAACTAGTAAATTTTAATTGTATTAAACATAAACCATGTTGTAATTTAGTTAGAATATTAACTCTTATGTTGGTGCTACGGTCGGGTTAGGATAGGTTAGGCTAGGGAATATCATAGAATGTACCACTAGGCTAGGTCTAAAACACATCGTGATTGTAGGAGGTAGCCTATAATAACCGTGAGCACCTTCTAGTACTATTAGAATTAGGTTAAGTAGTGATTATAGCTCATATCCTATCTAGGGTTAGGTAGTTCTGTAGCTAGGTAGGCTAACCAGGACTAATCTGCTCAGGGGAAGGAGAGTAACCTACGAGAGGCGAACAGCTTGCTTAGTATAGACCTTCACACCCGAAAAGGGAGTGAAGGCCCTCTTAAGGGGGGGAGCTTTTACAAATATTACTGCTGTTCGCCCTCGTAACTTTTGATTGTAAAAATATCAGCCTGACTGAGACCGGGAAAAGACGTTGTCTATATAGGAGCATCTTCAGTTCAAACCTTAACGTCCGTTGGAGAACGGGATAGGGAAGTTAGGCCTTCCACCCTATAGGAAAATTTCCATATTCAACTTTAAAAATAGGTGGTCCTAAGGTCCTTTTTTCCTTTTTACCTGTCTCTCGTGGCGAATGTTTTAACAAAGCGTAGACGCCTAAGGCATGACTGATAGGCCTGTTTTGACCCAGGCCGGTCAGGGAACTTCAGAGAGAACCAAGCTTTCGGAGAGATAACACGTCCAGTTGGACCTCTTCCCCCTTCCTTTGTCTATTATTCTATTAGTGAAGTGAAGAAACAATTGCAAGAACTCCACGTCGGTCGTTGATGCGCACAACGTTCGTCCTAAGGTAAAGTCGCTTTTTGTTCAAAACTTCGCCCATTCTTTTATCCTTTGTTTTCTGTATTTCAAATTTCCTTTGTTCCC
The DNA here is from genome assembly GCA_039081455.1 of Macrobrachium rosenbergii. Taxonomy (NCBI): domain Eukaryota; kingdom Metazoa; phylum Arthropoda; class Malacostraca; order Decapoda; family Palaemonidae; genus Macrobrachium; species Macrobrachium rosenbergii. Next base: position 1,576,150 of record JANJGK010000027.1, on the reverse strand, counting down.
CCTTCAGCCACCACTTACGGTATATGTGTTCACGAAGTCTAGATTAAGCCAAATTATTATGTTGTTAGCTTCAATCCCATTATTCCAGTAAAATACCTAGGATTTAGGGTAAGCAAAATCAGGTTAAATCTCGATGCTTTGTATGCCTCGCGTCCGAATGTTTGGAAGAACCGTTGCGTTTAAAATCAAATTCATCTCAAATATTCTTTGTTAAGGTTAATAACCCTTAACTGGCGACCTTTGGCTAATTAACGTCTGTCTTTGAGGTTAACTTTTGGCTTCAAGTGACAGGTTACGTGTAATCTTGGTTTGCAGGGCCGTAAAAATTACGTAAATTGAATAATACATGATCAACCAAGACCCTCACACGTAACATTGGCGACCTTGCGTAGGATCTAAAGTACATTTTAGAGAAAGAATCTGGAGAAAAGGAAATTAAAATTACATTAATTCCAAAAAAAAAATAAAAGTCAGATATCGAACCCCATTTCATTCTTCCAAACAAGGAACCAGGCATAATAATAAGCAGTAAAGAGAATAGTTATAATAACAAGTGTAGCGAGAATTAGCATAGGTAGGAAGGGTGTAGAAACAGAGTGAGACATAATTTATAACGAGAGACATAATTTATGAATGGCATTTTTACTGTGTTCGGAGCATTCGAGTTAAGTCGTCCATAACATATCTTAAGGCCGGAAAAAGCGGAGCCCAGTTCATATACACAAAGTAATGTAGAAATCGCGTCGGCAATTCCGATCGTTATTGTTTGCATATAGCGGGAATCATTCAAAACCGTGTCAGTGAAGTAGCAAACGAACTGAAATAGTAATTTTACAATAAAGGTACCGTTCAACAACGTAAATTTACGCAGGCAGGCTAGCATTTCTCTTTTCATTCTTTGTTTAATGTCCGGGTGAGAATACGATAACAAAGACAAAGTTGTTTGGTAATTTAGTTTTCCATCCGTAACGTAAAACACTATGCATGATTGGTATATTTAAAGTAAAATCTGGATACCTGCATTTGTTGCGTTGTTTTTTTTTTAATTTGTTTGAAAAAGAAAATACCCGCCATCTTGGATTCCTCCGCCGTGTTCGCGCGATTGTTTTGAAATTGTTCGAACTGTTTGTGAGAGAACGGCCATTTTGGTGTCCCTTCGCCGCCCGAGATTGTTTTGAAATTTAGGCCTAACGGGACCTTGGCCGCCATCTCAACGACCTTGTTATTGTGACCTCGACTCTGCTCCCCGCCACTCTTGGGGCATATATTTTTTTTTTCTTCCTTTCGTAGCGAACCCACCTCGCAATATCTTAGCTAGAGAAAAAAAAAACCAAAAGATAATTTAGGCAGGGAAAGATAGGCCTTAGTTAGGAGTAATACCACAAGTTCCTATACGAATACCTACTATAAAAATCATATAAAGAAAATTTAAAATTTTTACGATAAACTTTTGTGACGTCGGCTCCCGGGAAAATTAAGATAATAAAGTAATCCCTAAGGAAGCCAAGACGACGCATCTATATCATTTTATTAAGATCCATGCCATTGTGCATGTATAAAATCTTTGTTTACATGTTCTCAAGCAGCAAGAAATTCGCTGATTGAAAATTTCTCTCTCTCTCTCTCTCTCTCTCTCTCTCTCTCTCTCTCTCTCTCTCTCTCTCTCTCTCTCTCTCTCTCTCGTCATTCAAGTAAGCATTCCTAACCTAAGTGTACGTGACCCTCTTCAAAGAAAGAACAGCCGACACTAGGCTAATTAATTCGAATACAATAAACCAAACAAAAGAAACACCTCTGTCCCACAATAGATGAGGACAAGTTAAGAGTAATTACAATACAGTGATAAACTGTCGGTCACGAGTGAGGCCTGCTATCCAGACCGAAGCAAACAGTAGTTTTCACCCTCTGAAAAAAGAAGGGGCCAGCACTGGGGCCGGTACTGGGACCAGCCACTCACGAGGATCTTTAAAAAAAAAAAAAAAAAAAAAAAAACCCAAATTCACCTTATTCCACAGTGCCAATAATTTGCAGCACTGTCATCACTTGAATAGCTTACTTTTCTCTCTCTCTCTCTCTCTCTCTCTCTCTCTCTCTCTCTCTCTCTCTCTCTCTCTCTCTTTTACCTTCCCTTTCTCTCTCATTCGATTGTTGCACTCTGCAGGGGGTGTAGAGTGCCTTTCCTCCCATATAGCCTAGTTGGACTCCAGTAGAGGGTCCCTAGGAACACATTGGCACCATAAGTGCCACTAAAGAAAACAAAAGGGAAAACAGAAGAGAAGGTTCTTCTGGGACCTAACCTGCACCAGTGCCTAGGGATACTGAGTGCCACCAGTGTGACCTGTACACGGCACACCCAAACTACAGTGCCACCTTTTGTAAGGGTGCCACGTCATTTGAAGAGACACTTCCTCGCTGCCCAAGTACGCCCAGTCGACCCGGTTAGACGCCCTTCCCCACCAGAACCATGGCAGCAGAGCATTATAAAACTTTCCTGGGGCTGGGGACGGCGGCAGGTCTCACCGGCTCGGAACTTACCACCTGGGTTAAGGAGCAAGTGGACGACTTGGCCAAGCGGGAGAAGGAAGAAAGACTCGAGCAGAGGAAGTATGAAGCCGAACGAAGGCAATATGAAGAGGAAAGAGAAGAAAGAAGGAGACAGCATGAGTTAGCCTGCAAGGAAACTGAGTTAGCCCTAAAGGAGAAGGAGCTCGAGCTTGAGAGAGCGAAAATGGAGAATGCCGAAGCTATGGCTAGCCATCAAGCCTCCAGCCCTACACCTGCTGCATCAAACGCTCCAATTTCGAGCATCAATTCCCTAGTCCCCAAGTGGACTGAGGACGAGCCAGAAGCATGGCTGGAGGAGATCGAGGCTCTTTTCGATAACTACAGCACCACGGAGACGGAGAGAGCCTTAATACTAGCCAAGCATATGGAGGGAAAAGCCAAGGCAGCGCTTCGCTCACTGGAGAAGAGCCAGAGAGGCAACATGGCGGAAGTTCGTAGAGTCATTACAAAGGCCTACGAGATAACCCCAGAAAAATGGAGACAACGGTTCCGAGGTCTTGCCAAGGAAGTCGGCTGGTCTTGGACGGAATGGGCATGTCACAAAACCCAGTCCGGTACGCGCTGGTTCGACTCCTTGGCCTGCACGACGTTTGAGGATCTCTTCAATCGGACCATGCTAGAAGACCTTTTCCAATGTGTGCCAGGGCCCCTTGCAGTATATCTTAACGATAAACAGCCCTCCACACTTCTGGAAGCTTGTCGCATGGCTGATTCGTGGGAAACTTTCAATCAGTCGCATAGCACCTCTCAGAAGCGAATCATCCCTCCGGCCTACCTCTCGAACTCCACTCGCCCGAAGAATGGACTGCCTAGCAAGACCCTGTGCAACTATTGCAAGAAGGGGGGCCACGCTGAAGCTGAGTGCCGATACAAACTCGGCACTAATAAGCAGCCTAACCCTACCAGCCAGAACTCCGCTCCCGATTCATCCGCTCAGCCCTCTCCTCCAACAGTTACTGCAGGCCACCGAGCCCATCCAAAAGGCCCGTGCAAATCCTGTGGGGCTGCTAGCCACTACAATGCTGGATCTCCGGCCTGTCCACATCATGTCCCCACCACCAAATTTGTCAACCTAATCAGCACTTCATTTTCTGCTGCTGGTCCGCACCGGATCCTTTACCCCGAGAGACTGGAAACCCAGTACATCTCGGCGGCCCCTCTTCAGAGCACTAGCCTGCCAGTGACCCTTCCGGTCACAGTAGACACTGCGGCAGACATTAGCCTGATCACTAGGGCCCAAGTGCCAGCCGGTGCTGTGGTTGACGAAGAAACGCGGTGGGAAATGAAGTGGATAGAGGGCCACACCATCACCGTTCCCACGGTCCAACTCCAGGTTACGACACCTTGGGGCACGATACCCCACCGCCTTGGCGTGGTAGGTGGAATTCGGCCCGGAGTGGTCTTCTTGTTGGGTCAGGATCTTCTCTGCGGAAGCCCGTCACCAACGCCACTTCGCAGCCGCGTTACCTCCTCCACGGAGGCCCCATCTAAAACTCCCAAAAATGACAAACCTCCACCTTCCGCCCACCAAAGTGGTCCGCGGAAGGGGCGCCACCCAACCTATTTCAGGCCTAGCCCTCTCCAATCGCGAAGGGCTGGCCCACCAAGAGGTCCTCCCCCTCCGCGAAGAGAGATTCAGGAGGAGCAGTACCGCTGCAGGACGTGCAAGCGGGCAGACCACTCCACAAATTGGGAGGGCTGCCCAAGCAAGCAACGCCCAGCGGACGCCCCCGAACAACACTCACCGAGAGGCTACGATCTCCCGCTGGGGCAGGAATCTCTGCCACAGCCAAACCCAAGTCGTCCGAGAGGTATTGCACCTCCGGACCCCTTGTCAGGCATGCCTGACCCTCAACTGCTGCCAGTGCCACTTGCGAGCACTGAGCAGTGCCAGACTCCGTCCGCCACGGACGTTGAGCTACCAATGGAAAAGGCCCCTATGCCGGGTCTAAATCATGAGGCGAATCCTCCTCCGGGAGATTTAGGGTTCCCCATGCAGTTGATCATCGCGACTGGAGAGCCTCCAGCACCCGAAGCTTCTTCTTTGCAAAATTTGACTCCAGGGGATGAACCCCTGGAGGATCGAAATGGTACCCCTTCCTTGGAAGACCAGGAACTGGCATCCTCGGACGCAGAAGTCGAGATCGCTCTTGC
>JANJGK010000027.1:1481431-1566431 GCA_039081455.1 Macrobrachium rosenbergii | reverse complement strand
GTCAAGGGGTCCTTGGGTCTTAATTCGTATAAGAAGAAGAAGATGAACAAGAAAATGAAGATGCAGATGAACAAGAAAAAGAAGAAGAATAAAATATTGAATAACCGATCCTCGATACCAGCGAAGTGTTGAAATGACGGAAGCTGAACAAAGATTAGTAAATTCTGCTAGGTCTGAAACGCAGTCCGAGGCAGAGAGACAGACAGACAGACAGAGAGAGAATATGGTAAAATAACCGAAAGGGAGCCATTTTACCCCCTCTCATGGCTCACTCATTCATTGCATTCCCTAGAGAAATGTGCAACTACAAATCGGCTCGATGTTTTATCCAGTACAGAGAGAAGTGGATTATCCACCTACAAAGCATCTCTTCCTCTAAGGCAATATTCAAAGACGAAGTCGACACTCTCGGACCTTCGTATTTTCTCTCTCTCTCTCTCTTTCTCTCTCATTTTGTTTCACCATCTGCCTCTTAATTTACCAATTTAGAAACTAAAGGCAGAGAAAAATCTTTAAATTCACCATTACTCGTCCAGGGGTTGTTCAGCGGACATGCCCAAACCATCTCCATCTCCCTTTCATCATTATCCCATCTACTTCCGTTATTTCCTTTATGGCGTCATTTCTAACTCTTTACTGTCTTCTGACTCTTGATATTCTCTTTTGAGCTTTATTCTGATTCGACTAATCCTTTAGATATAGTTTCACTGGCAGAAGAGGATTCATGTCTTTTAATGAAAGGTAATAAAAAGGATATGTTATGTTTTATGTACTTTAATTGTGTGGCATGGCAAACACTCTCTAAATAATAAAATATGAAAAGAGAGTCAAGAAATAAATCGGAGAAGGGCAGATAAGATAAAACAAGTTGGGAAACAACAAATGTAAGATTAAAAAATGGTTGTGCTGTAGGCTTACACTGCCATTGGTGTGTGTATCTGTGTATGTGTGTGTATGTACTTGTATGTATGAATGTGCGTGCGTCGACTCCATAAATGAAATGCAGCTTTCCTTTTGTGTTATGTTAATAGCCTATGAAAATATATATCTATCTATATCTATCTCTCTCTCTCTCTCTCTCTCTCTCTCTCTCTCTCTCTCTCTCTCTCTCTCTCTCTCTCTCTCTATATATATATATATATATATATATATATATATATATATATATATATATATATATATATATATATATATATATATATATATATATAGATCCAAATGTTTTTCCAGTTTCAAACCATAGGTTCTTTTCCATATTTTCTCTATTTTTTTAAGAGTTGTTTTTGTTTTGGCGGGACATGTTTTGTGAAGGCACGTAAAAGGATTTTCTTTACATTTTTTTTTTTTTGGTCTCTTCAAAGGGACTTGTTGCTGTTTGCTCTTGGTTGCAAATTGGATTCCTTGCCTCTTCTATACTGGACAACTGTTCATTTTCTTTTTCCAAACTTTATCTTCATTTTTGTTATTTCCGTCATCAATTTTTCACATTTCCGAGCTTTTACAAATTGTTATACACTATTTCTCTATTTTGTAGTTATATCTGAGACCTCTCTGAATTCATAAACCACAGTGATGGGTTATATTGAGAATGAGCCCATGTTATTCAATATTTATATATTTTTGTGGTTATAACTGATCCTCTCTGAATTTATGAACCACAACAAGGAGTTATATTAAAAAATGAGCCTATATTATACATTATTTATATATTTTTTTGTTATAACTCATTCCTCTGTAAATTTATAAACCACAACAAGGGGTTATATTAAAGTATGAGCCTATTTTATACAGTATTCATTAATTTTGTAGTTATGGCTGATTCCTCTAACATTCATAAACCACAACAAGGGGCTATATTAAGAAAGGGCCCAAGACGAGTTATGTTAAAATAAGTGAAAATCCACGATCATGTTATGAGTCAAAACCTGTATTTTGTAACAAGTCAAAATACAGTTTTTACTCTCAAAGTTAACTGTGGATCTTCAGTCACTGTATAGTGATGCACCATAAATATGTTGAAAAAGTCCCAAATTTTAATTGTATCTTTAAACGTACAAATTCTAATTAGCACTCCATTTTCCCTATTTATTTTATTTTCGTAATTTTTCACATTTCTCAGTTTTTAAAAAAGAAATTATTCACTATTTATCTATTCTGTGGTTAATTTGTAACCAACCAACTAACCGTCTGAGAGAAGCGACTCCAGAAATAAACACAGATGATGACGAACGTTTATGTGATAGAGCAACGTTCATGAACAAAATAAAAGACTTTTTTTGTCTCTACAGACTCAATTTCAGTCTCTCCCTCAGGCTAAAACGTTTAATATTTTTCCATTCCTCCTCGAAATGAGCTTCGAGGAAGGTTTTTACCTCCTGCCTTCGGAGCAGAGGCCGTTGTTCTGGAATTTTGGAAGCATCACTTCCTTCCTGGAAGTTATTTGATGATGAGTTCGTTCAAGGAAGGCTTAATGGACTCTTATTGTGCATTACAGTTGAATATTTAGTTCTTCTGGAGGCATTAGGGAGAAATACAGGTCGTTTATGGAGTAATTAGAGAACTGTCTTTCTTTTTAACTTATTTAGTTTTGATTACATGTGTATATATAGTTCAGGTGAAATCATTTTAGACAAATATGTGTTTCTGCTGTGTGTAGAAATCCAAGTTTGGAATACAGGTCGTTTATGCAACCATTAGAGAACGTTCTTTTATTTTTAGCTTATTTAGTCTTAATTACATCTGTATATTAGTTCAGGTGAAATCATTTTAGACGAATATTTAGTTCTGTAGTGTTTAGAAATTCATGTCTGGCTAAATCAGCAAAAGGTAGAGATTGTATTTCTTCCACATTTATTGATCCTTATTGATCATTAAAAGCCGTATATTTTTAGGAAAAGAAAATAAACTGGGTAACAATAGACTTTTCAAATGCATTTTTAAATAATTCTTTTGTAATAGAAAATAAATCCATATATTCTAAAAGCAGTATATGTTGAGGAAAAGCAAAGAAACTGTGAAAAATAGACTTTTCTAATGCATTTTTAAAAAAATTTTTGTTGGAGAAAATAAATTCATATATCAGTTGTCCTTACGTAGTGATAAATCTGCCTTGAATATTTCCCACCAGAAGGCTCAGCCAACAGGTGTCTCCAGGCAGGATATTTCATTCGAGTTCTACGTTCAAAATAAAACGTTTTTATTTATTCTTAAGCGAAAAGCCACTTGTTTTCCCCCTGCCAGCTTTTGTAGAATCCCTCTTTCTAAATTCGAAAGGACGGAGAGAGCTTCACAGGGGAAAATAGTTGAAGAAGCGTTTATATGTTAGTTTCCGGAAATGACGTCACATTGAAAATTGCCGTAAAGGAAAATTCCTCCACTCTACGTTCGTTGAACTTTAACATTTCTGATGTATTCAGATTTTACGTCTGTTCTTCATATTGTTCTTTCTCCTTTAATTCTTCCGTAGCGGGGTAGTGCCGTCAGTGAACCTCACGCGGGGACAGTAGGCATTGCTTTGTGCTCTTTGCTGCGTACCCTCGACCCCTAGATGCGAACCCTTTCATTCCCTTGACTGTACCTCCGTTCATATTCTCTTTCTTCCTTCTGACTTTACACAACCCTCTCCTAACAATTGTTTCACAGTGCAGCTGCAGAAGGTTTTCCTCCTGTTACACTTTTCAAACCTGTTTGCTATCAATTTAAGCGCTGAATGACCTCAGAGGTCTCAGCGCATGGCCTTTGGCCTTAATTCTACATTCTATTCTATTCTATTCTCCTTTTATTCGAAGAGAACACCCATTCCCCTGTAAAGCAAACTTCAACCAAACAAAATGTCACTGAGTCAAAGAATAACGAGAAGCAAGAATAGTCAATATCGTTCGTGGCCTGTTCTTGGTTGGAAGTCAGGAGGGAATCGTGTTTGGGTCTTTCTTCTTCTTCTTCTTCTTCTTCTTCTTCTTCTTCTTCTTCTTCTTCTTCTTCTGAAAGGTTCATAAATAAATAATCTTTTGAGGCAAGCCACTTTTGGCTCTGAGTGTTTTTTTTAGAAAGATTTCGATTTTCCTTTTTCTTTCTTTCTCTCCTTCTCTGAGTTAGCTGATAATTCTCTCTCCCGTTTTCGCTCGTTCGAGAATCCAGAAAATTGCTGACTGATTTCAGCTGTCACGTTCATTGCTGAAAGGTGATTGTAGGAAAATAGATATAGAATTGTCAAATTGTTTACCATCGAAAAGGGAAGGAAATCGACTCGGTAATCCTCACCCCACTGGGATAAGACTGTTCATAAGATTTTCATAGTATATTTCTCTCTCTCTCTCTCTCTCTCTCTCTCTCTCTCTCTCTCTCTCTCTCTCTCTCTCTCTCTCTCTGTGAAACTCAACAAAACATTTTCACCACATCCGCTTATTGACGTTGAAAAATTCTGCATCAAGAAAGAGAGTTGTTGCAAGGTGATAATCTCTATATACTGTATGTATATTCCACGAATGAATTTTAAAAGGTCCTTACATTGTAGTCTCTTTAAAAGTAGGAACTGAGGGTTTCATACCCACGTCACAGGACCCGAAAGCACTTTGTTCTGAGTACATGTACATTATTATAACTAAAATATTATGTATATTAACTTTGCTTTTACCTCTCTCACATTTAGTTCAAAGAAAGTCATTCATTAGCTACTTATTCTGATAAACCTGTTTAGAAAAAGGAGTTGATATTTCATAATAAAAAATACAACTGTATTTTGAGAATAATTAGCTGTAGTGTTCTCTGTAACTGACTTGACAAAATTGGGAGGTACAGCGAGATGTCACTTCAGGATAATTGCATTTTTAATCCAGTGGGGGATTATGGGATTTCAGCTGTGATGTAGTTCTTTGTTTAATGGTTTACCTCTCTCTCTCTCTCTCTCTCTCTCTCTCTCTCTCTCTCTCTCTCTCTCTCTCTCTCTCTCTAGTTCCAGTTATGTGCATGATAAGTTTTTTTACAATTAGGAAAAATTTTGAGGGATTTTATTTTGTATTGTTAAATTTTTTGTTTCATTTTCATTCTGTGATTCTCTTTTACAAAGGATTTGATATTTATTTTGATCAGCCTTGTATGCCTGTGTGAATAGAAGTAAACATAAGAATAAACAAAGAATAACAATAGAGGAACCCGAAAAACAATAGATACAATCATAACTAGCAATAGAGGTCCTTTCCACAACTAACAAAAGAAAAGAGTAGCCTCCTACCATTTCAAACAATCTTGTCAACAAGGTAAAGATCCCCTTACGCTAACTGACATCCAGTGGCATAAATACCACCATTTATGAAGATTTTAAAAGACTTTATATCAAAGACACAGTAAGAATTAGCAAAATTCATATTCATGATCACTAAGAAAGCAAAAAGAGGTACCGAAGCAGGACCCACAAAATTACATTGTAGAATGCGTGGGAAAGTAGGTCTATGACCACAAAAGTCCCATCAATGTGAACTTGTTTTGCCACGTAAAATAGAATTGATTTCATACCAGGATCATGCATTATATAAAAAAGACAATTAAGGATATATTTAAGGTGACAAATTGAAGGAGTTATGCTCAGGTTTGGTGCGATCTTAGAGGTGAGGAGAATACATTAGAAATAAAATACTCTACTCTAGATTTTATTCGAGTTTTTTCTTATGAAAGTTTGAGAAAAGAAGATACATTTGTAGCACCACCTTAGACAAATAGTCACAACACTTCAGAAACTATACTTGGTGAAATATTCTTCTTGTGTTGGCTAATAAACATATATACGAGTACATCCATCATACCCAGTATTATTTTGACTGGAAAAAAACTTGAATTTCCTCTTTCATTTAATCCTCCCATTAAAATGGCGTTTTAAAAAATTCTATACATATCAGCCTTTCATAAAATCCAGGGAACTGGAATTCAAAGAATTCTGATCACCTTTTTCCGTTTCTCCGGCAAGGAATAAAAAAAAGTAAAAAAATGACATTTCATTAAAAAAAATCAGGAAATATCCTGAACGGCTTTTTTTAGGAAGCTCTCAGCCTCATCCTATGAAATATGACAGCATTAACAGTAGGATTCTTTTCCTTGCGTCCCGGAAGCAACGGTGAGCGAAAGACCTTCGTATTTGGCTTTCTCTCTCTCTCTCTCTCTCTCTCTCTCTCTCTCTCTCTCTCTCTCTCTCTCTCTCTCTCTCTCTCTCTCTCTGGGTCCCAGAATAATTCATAACTGTCTGGCAAACTTCGCCACATAATATCAAATCCGCCTTCTGACTTTTCCACGAAGTCTGATGATGGTTCCGGCGCTGAAGAGATTAGGTGGTTTTGTAATTCCTGATTCCTCTTATTTCTCTTCTCGTGTAGGATTCAATTCTCCTCTTGTTAGGTTCCGGGAATGGTTGTTGGGAATGCCGGAATGGTTTAGTTTCTATGGAGAAGGAATTGTGTCTGGGTTTCACTGACTCCTTTGTGGCCATTGTTTTGTTGTAGTGTTTTCTGCTTATGGTCTTTTTAATATACTTGGCTTTTCTTATACTACTTTGCTGAGTGGATGTGTGTATATATATATTTGTGTGTGTGTGTGCGCGCGCGCGTGTGTATGTATGTATATTTGTTTATAGCTGTACGTATGTAGGTATCTGCACATAGTACTTATTTGTGCATAGCCTATGTATGCATAAATTCATTACAGAATTGTTTTCTACCTAGTACGAATATTCACAAAATGATTATCCTCATAAGAAAGGTAAAGTAACTCTTGGATCACTGGAACACCTCACATATCATGCTCTGTGCCCTCCGAATTATCAGCTTGCATTTCTTTCCATATATCTCCCTCTCTTATTTATATTCCCAGTCCTTCCATTCAAAGTAAAATTTTCCCACAGGGAAATACGGAACGAACGAAATCCGATTCCCGAGAATCCTCAGTAGGTGGAAGCGTGGGAATCTCTCTAAGGAATCCTTCTTCGTCTGCTGACTCCTGCAGAAGGAGAAATGTGATATGTCCTTCTTGTTCTCACACACCTTTTATATTTCCATTTACTTTTTTATATACTTTTTTATGGTTTTCCATGTTGCCAGTTTTATTATATTTATTGTTTAACGAGGTTGTTTTCGCCTTTTGTGGTGACTTTTAATGTTGATAAATATCAGGCCGTGGTTTTCATGTGGTAATGAAGTATTTTCTTGCAAAGTTTAATGGGAATTAGATCTTACGGTGCCTTGAGAGAGAGAGAGAGAGAGAGAGAGAGAGAGAGAGAGAGAGAGAGAGAGAGAGAGAGAGAGAGAAATTGCGTTTGTTCATGATACAACCTAATTTTTCCCTTGAAAATCTTTTCGCTTGAAAATCCTGACCCCAGTTGTGAGTTCTGAAGTATAATAAAAAATACATTTTAATTGTCTTTTTGATTGTTTCTTTATTTGTTTATTTTTTCTTTTTAAACCCAGGCGTGGCAATGTAGATTTTTCACCATTCATCAAACTATGAAGGACCGTCAGAACAACGGACGAATTTTAGATAAGACTCTCTCTCTCTCTCTCTCTCTCTCTCTCTCTCTCTCTCTCTCTCTCCTCTCTCTCTCTCTCTCTCTCTTGCAAATGAGGTACTAATCTCTTTGACATGAATAGGCTGTGAATCACCCAGTGGACTTGAAACGCAATTTCCTGCCAGTCCAGAGAAATGAAACAGTTCGGAACATAGTCACTTTCATTCAGCTCGGAAGATATGGATTAGGTACAAGACTATTTCTTGTGCGTGTGTGTGTGTGTGTGGTTTCCTAAAATAGCTATTCTTTCTAATAAACATTTCTTTTCTATTCCGAAGTATCATCCGTTTTCGATACTTTACCAGTTTGTATCAGAAGCAGATTCTAACTTGAACACCTTTGGCCTGTAGGCTGTGTGAGCTCAATAATCTACGTTGCGCTTCAAGTCCTTTGGTGAGAGAACAATGAAAATGTGAAAGGAATAATTGCTTTTATCGCTGCATATATCATTCACCAATTACTTAGACTGCAAGGATTAATGGCATTTATTGCCCTGAGGAATAACATAACATATTATAACATAGTATAACATGACATAACTGAAATTCATGAAAGATATTAAGTACATCACAGCGAAGGGATGCACATAACGACATCAAGGATTAGTGAATTAATTTGAAGGACTTTATGTAACTAATAGAGGGTCATTCAATATACGTGAAATGTAATTTCAGTTTTCCCTCTACAGATTTCTCTCTGTCTTCTGTTATTAGTTAGTAGCTGGAATTAAATTTGCTCTTGAAGGAAAGGGTTTAGTCCAGGCGGTGTCTAAAACGTACGTTTATCTATATCTATCTATCTATCTGTATATATCTATATATATTATGTTTAATTTACATACTTGAATTAATCAAATATATATATATATATATATATATATATATATATATATATATATATATATATATATATATATATATATATATATATATATATATATATAATCATTTATATATATATATATATATATATATATATATATATATATATATATATATATATATATATATATATATATATATATATATACTTGGTTAATTCAAGTTTAAACTTAAAAGTAAAACATTAAAAACTGCTCATAAATCATCTTTTATTTATTCATTGTTATATTGACGCTTTGTTTGATACAAGATGTGATTTCTTACACAGACGAATTTCAAAGAAGGATGTTTCACGCTTAGGAATTTTGTTGAATCTTTTCATTTCATATTTGAGAGCATCCGGTTCAATAGTTTTTTTATAAACATAAAAGTTTCCCTTCCAGTGCGTCCAACATTTTTGTTTGCGATTGTTTTTGCATGAATGTTTATTGATTGGTTCTTCAAACTTTTCAATTGTTTAGCGTTTACCATTTTTGTTTTCTGTAAAAAAAAAAACTGTTGTGCCGGCTTTGTCTGTCCGCCCGCACTTTTTCTGTCCGCCTTCAGATCTTAAAAACTACTGAGGCTAGAAGGCTGCAAATTGGTGTGTTGATCATCCACCCTCTAATCATCAAACGTACCAAATTGCAGCCCTCTAGCCTCAGTAGTTTTTATTTTATTTAAATTTAAAGTTAGCCATAATGGTGCCTCTGGCAACGATATAGGATAGGCCACCACCGGGCCGTGGTTAAAGTCTCATGGGCCTGGGCTCATACAGCATTATACCGAGACCACCGAAAGAGAGATCTGTTTTCGGTGGCCTTGATTATGTGCTGTACAGAAAAGCTGATTGCTCCGCAGAAACTTCGGCACATTTTTTACTTGTTTTTGTTTGCTTACTGTGTCCATGTCTGCCGAATTCTTTTGCGTCTTTGTTTTTCTACTTTCAGATATCGCGTAATTTGATGCTCGTTGTATTTGCTTATATGTATATATATTATATATGTATACAGTATATATATATAATATAATATATATGTGTGTCTATATGCGTGTGTATATATATATATATATATATATATATATATATATATATATATATATATATATATATATATATATATATATATATATACATATACATGTAATCTGTGTTTAAGCGTACTTAAATATAATAATTTGTTTTATTGTAAATATCATAGAGATGATTATTCGTAATTTGACATACCTTAATCATTTTTACAAGTCCTAATGTTTCCCCTGTAATTAAAAACTTTCTAGTTTTTTTTTTATAACTGGTCCGAGAAGACTAAACGTCGAATGTAGAGTATATGAAAAAAAAATTTTTTCAGCGTACATTATATGAAAAAACTTTATTTTTCCAGCGACAAGAACATGAAGAATAAGAAAAAAAAATGTCAGTTACTCTCATTCCCATGAGGAGGATATGAGTTTAATTTCCGAGGCTATTTTCCTCAACTAAGATGAAAAACAAGAAGTTAAAGTAAAGGCTTTCCCGTTAATATGAAAAATAAGGCTTTTAATGAAATCATATTCCCTGGATAAGGATTCTTGATGGGATGTTACTTTTTCTCAGATGCTTCTTATATTTCTCTGTTCCTCTATTTATTTATTTTTTTTTTTTTTTTGCTGGTAACAAAAATGGGTACTAATTGTGCTTGGCAATCTGAAAATACCGGGTATTATTTTATTCTCTTATGGAATTAGAGAGAGAGAGAGAGAGAGAGAAATGGGTATAGAGAGGTACAGACAGAACAAAAGGCAAAGAGAGAGAGAGAGAGAGAGAGAGAGAGAGAGGTACAGACAGACAAATAGTCAAAGAGAGAGAGAGAGAGAGAGAGAGAGAGAGAGAGAGAGAGAGAGAGAGAGAGAGACCATAATGCCTTTTATTTTAACTGACAGCCTAATGATCTAAAAACACACAAGTTTTATCATTAAATCAACAAAATACTATTTGATATATCACTAGAACACCGTTGTCATTATTTTGCAAGATGTTATAAATCCACACTGCTCATCCCCTATCAAGACTTCTCTCATCTGTCTTACTTTCTTAATATAAATCGTCCACTAGAAAGAATAAAGATCTTTCCTCCTGCTTTCAGCCGCATCAGACAATCACCAAAGACTCTATTTTCGATTGTTATAGATTCTAGAAAAGGATTTTTTTAACCAGAACCGAGATTTCTATTCCTTTTTGGAGTTCCAACTAAATTAATGACCCTCTCATTAACGCGGGATTTTTTGATGTACTCAGTCTCAATTACTCTCCAGTTTAGGAGACTTCAATTTTCTGTGAATGAATTAGCTGATGAATGTGGACGCCAGCATGAAGAATTCGGTTAGAGAATTCTGGCAATATAAATTAAGGAAGTTCTGAGAGAAACAGTGTGAAAAAAGATCAGCTAGGGATGGGAATTTAGGTAATAAAAGAAACATAAAAAATATGTTTTTAGGAAGTAATTTAAAAGTATATAGAGAAAAACTAAATAAAAAAAACACATTAACTCACGGCTTACAGACAGGAAGTCGAATTTTTATTATCCAATGAGCTTAAAAAATAAAAGGGAAAATTTGCATCATAGCAGAAAATATGTAAAGCTGTATGCATATCACAAACATGTCAACATGTACGGTCAATGACATGTTTTCAACATGTTTGTGACAAATGTACGATAAGGTGTCAACATGTGTTTTTTTTATGTTTTACTGTAGTAAGGACTCAACTTTACATTACAGGTCAGAGCCAGGTAAAGTTTAATACATTCATAATATGAATAATGCAAAAGCAATTAATTAATTTGCCCAAATACACAACTCTGCTTTCTTTGAGTCCTCTAAGGAATTAATGATTTTTTATCTGAATTTGCTTCCATATCCTACTCTGAAGGTAATTTCGGGCGCATAAGCATTAGATGGATAGCTCAATTTGGTTGCTAATATAGGCACTGGGAGATTAATGACCCATAATTTGGGAATGGGATGAGTCAAAGATCAGAGATAGAGAGAGAGAGAGTAAGCATTCTGGGTCTCATGGATATATATATATATATATATATATATATATATATATATATATATATATATATATATATATATATATATATATATATATATATAATATATATATATATATATATATATATATATATATATATATATATATATATATATATATATATATATATATATATATATATATATATATATATATATTATATATATATATATATATATATATATATATATATATATATATATATATATATATATATATATATATATATATATATGTGTGTGTGTGTGTGTGTGTGTGAGAGAGAGAGAGAGAGAGAGAGAGAGAGAGAGAGAGAGAGAGAGAGAGAGAGAGAGAGAGAGACGACCAACAATAAAATTAAAATCCCACACCAGGACAGGATTAAGACGTTGACACAGACTCTTGCAAATTCAAACCGTTTTGCTTTTACCTACCCAAATGCCTTAGGCAAATTCCTGATTAACGTCCAACAAAAGCCAGTCCCCAAAGACACAAGGGTATATGAAATCACTTGCCTCAACCGTGACAGATCGTATATCGGTTTTACAGGTAAATCACTCCCCCAGAGATTAATACAACATAAAAGGTCGGTATGGTATGGCCAACAGAGCTCGGCTATTTTTAACCATATAAATAACCATAACCACAGGATAAACTACAATGCGTCTCTTATAATTTATAGCAGCAATTGTCGGTTCAAAAGCCAGAAGGTGGAATCAGCCCTGATTAAACAAAAAATACGATGAATCTATCAAAAGGATCATGGGACTCAGGTATTATAGATAAAGTCTTCCTCTAACCAGCGATTAAGAAGATTAAGAAGCTATCAACTGGAGTGACGCAACGGCTGACCTCGGGATTTCTTGGTATAAACACCGTCTGTCAGTATTCCTTACTTCATTCATGTACTTGCCAGAAGAGGGAGACAGTTTGGTCTCGGAAATATAGCAATTACTTTCTACCTTTTGGCGTTTATATGGGCTCCTTCTATTAGATGGATTTCTGTTTTAACAGAAAATATTTCATAGTCATGCATATATATATATATATATATATATATATATATATATATATATATATATATATATATATATATATATATATATATATATATATATTTTCATGATGTTGCCTTCTAATACGTATATCCTCCTATAATTTTGACATATTTACTTTTTTCATGTGTTATGTTTAATGATAATGGTTGTTGAAGTGTCATATTTAGTTTGACATCAGATCTCAAAAGTACTAATGATTACTTGATAGCGTAATTTAGAATTGTTGTTATAATTTTAATAGTAACGTAATTTAGAACGAATATCTTTCTTGGTAAAAGCGTAGTATGTGAACACGTGTGTGTGTCCACCAAAGGCTTGTTTCATTTCAGTTGTCATCAGTTGAGATAAGAGGGAACGCTTTGTTTTGGGTTAGCGATGACAGATTTGCAAAACAAACGCCAATTCGTCCCATACGGGCTCAAGACGAGTGATTTCATGTTGTTGCATGCGTTGTTTGAGTCACGTTCGCCACTTTGCGAGAAAGAATACGTGTCCTGATCAATTACGTCATGTTTTGTAAGATGCGTTCAAAACGTTTTGCTGGGATGACGTAACTTTCCTTCTAGAAACTTCTCCATTGTATCTCGCACCCAAAACGCTTTAATGACGTCACCTCCCTGCTTCTAGAACTTTTGTATCTCGTACCCAAAATGCTTTAATGACATCATGTAATTGTTTCACGTATTACTGGAATCCTAAAATTTGTTTCATTCTGATTTCTGAGACCAGTCGATTTGGTTCCATATCTCTCTCTCTCTCTCTCATTCCTAATTATGAAGAGATTACTTTTAACGTAAATTTTTGGGGTCACTTTTAACATTAACTTTTGAGATCTGAATTTAGCAAAGTTATTTAGTTCGTAACGGCGCCTGGTAAAAAAGTGTGTATTGTGTAACGCAGCTGCAGCAAGTGATTTACAGAGGTTTTCACAAGTTGTGTAAGGTAACGTGAAATTTTACTTATTGATACCATGGTATGATAAGTTAGGAGGTTATGGTGTGATAAGTTAGGAAATTTTGAACAAGTGAAATCATTACTGATAAATCTTACGTGTATTTTTGTGTGTTTTTCTATTTACAATTTCTTTATATTTTCACATTTTTAATGTTTGTGATGTAACATTTATTTACATAGCATTGTAAGTATTTCTTGGTAATTTAACATTGCATACTTAATTTAACATATTGCATACTTAATTTAACATTGCATACTTGATTTCATTTTGCATACTTAATTTAACATTGCATACTTGATTTCATTTATTGAGATTTTCTTTTTAAATCTTGAGTAATTCTTGATAGGTTAAATTTTACTTGATTAATTTAAATTCCTGATAAAGTTTTTGTGAATTAGTTTTGTTTCATAATTTAATTCAAGAATTCATTGAGTTTTGTGTTATTTTCAACTAATAGTAAATTTTTCAGATTGTGAATTCTAATTAATTGTGAATTCTAGTTATAAACTTTGAATCTGAAAATAAATTTTTGTATTTAACATTTTTAGAAAAACAGTGTTTCATTTATTGATCACCAGTGAATAGGATTGATTGTGTGTGCATAAGGCAAAGTGATAAACATGTTTTGTTCTTTTAGTTTTGCTAAAGTGAATTAAGACCAGGGAAACAGTTAGAGTTTTTTGATGGAGTGATGCCCTTTTACTCTAGAAGATTTCTAGTTTAATTTTTTATAGCTCACATATATTCTGATAAACTTAGTTTGATTTTTCAAGTGATTGATAAATAAGTTTTTTCTTAAGGGATCACTGTTACCTTTAGAGTACTCAGTCGTAACAATTAATGTTATGAGAGTTCAGGTATCTGGCTGAAGTGAGGTATATTTTTGAATCTTGAGATTAGTTGTGTAATAACCAGGTACTTGATACGCATCGTGACATAATATTGTTTGGTGCCCAGAGACCCGTGGAACAAAACAAAATATCACTCTGGTTTATGGTTTATACTGGTGGTGTTAGGGATATATTTTGATAGGAGAGTGACCACATAGTTATTTTTTGCTTTGTATTGTGAATTATTTAGTTGAGTAACTTAGAGAAAATGGCTCTGTTCAATGTTCAGAGGTTTTTAGCAGCTCCTTCCATCCAAGAGTTATCTGAATCCAACCTGACTAAGGCTCAGTGGATTGCTTTAGCAGTAGCATGTGGGGGTAATGTGTCTAGTGGTATGATTAAGGCACAAATCAAATATATTGCAATCCAAGCATTGATGGACTCTGGTAAAGTAGATGAAGAGTTAAGTGAGGCGCAAGAATTGTTGAATGCAGCTGAGGCAGAATTTACAGATAAACATGAGCAAAAGAAAGAGAAAAGTGATGCAGAAGCAGAACTTAGACGTATAGAAGCAGAAGAAAATTTGATTAAGCTGAGGATACAGGCTGAAAGAGAGAAAATGCAAGCAGAAAGAGAAAGAGAACATAGAGAGAAAAGAGAAAGAAAGGAAAGAGAAGAAGAAAAAGCAGCAGAAGAAGAAAGAGAAAGAGCAAAAGAAGAAAGAGAAAGAGCAAAAGAGGAGAGAGAAAGAGCAAGACATGAAAGGGAGATGGAGTTAATAAA
Source organism: Macrobrachium rosenbergii (assembly GCA_039081455.1). NCBI lineage: Eukaryota > Metazoa > Arthropoda > Malacostraca > Decapoda > Palaemonidae > Macrobrachium > Macrobrachium rosenbergii. The sequence continues at coordinate 1,551,341 of JANJGK010000027.1, read as the reverse complement.
AGCTCGATCCACATTACCTGTAATACCGTCTAACCCTACTCAAGGTAATTCAGACCCTGTATTTGATGTAGTAAGAGTGCAGAAGTTAATTCCGAAATTTACAGAAGAAGCCCCAGATGAGTTTTTTGATCACTTTGAAAAAGTAGCTTCAGGTATGGGATGGCCAGAGGATAAATGGTCGGTCTTGTTACAGAGTGTTCTCATTGGTAAAGGAAGAAGTGCCTATTTAGCCTTATCAGCTGATCAGTGTAAAGAGTACAAGGTACTCAAACATAATGTGCTACAAGTTTACCAGATGACCCCTGAATATTATAATGAAAGATTCAGATCTTTGAGAAAGGATGACAAGATAACTTTCTTGGATTATGCTTACAAAGTAAGAAGATGTTTTAAACGATGGTTGGAGGCTGCTAAAGTTAAATCTATGGACGAACTTGAGGAGTTAGTAGTCCTAGAACAATATCTTAGAGGAATTCCTGAACACATAAGAGCCTATTTAAGAGAGAGAGAGGTTAAAAAACTTGACAAAGCTGCTACATTGAGCGAAGATTTTAATATAATTTCTAGCAAAAGAAATTATAATGTCAAGTACCAGAACCAACAACACACAGGTTTCAGATCTCATCCAAATTTCAGGAACATTACAACTGGAAATCCTTCTAGTGGCTATGCCAATACAAAGTCAGGTAACACCCCTCAGCAATTAAATGTTAAATCCTCATCATCCAGTCAGTTTTCAAGACAGATACAGAAGACTAATGTTGTCTGCTACAAGTGTGGAAGAGTAGGACACTACAGTCGAGATTGTTATCAGACACAACAGCAGACCAAACCAGTTGGTCAAGTGGTTAAAGGTAACCAGGTGAAGCAAACTACGAAGAGCAGTGTGGGGAAGACTGAGACTAAACAAGCAGAGTGTTTAGCAACCAGTGGAAATGTAACTTCAAGCAGTGAGTGGCTGAGCAGCTTGGAGGCTTTTAAGCCATATATCTATGAAGGTACGCTGACAACTCAAGGAGGAAGTGTGCAGGTACCAGTCAAGGTATTACGTGATACGGGGAGTAACCATAGTGTGGTAGTTCGTGGTGCTCACCCACAGTTGGAGAAGAATCTCACCGGAGATTCAGTTATTTTGAAGGGTATAGGAGGAGAAGAGGTAACTCCTATATGCCGCTTGCATTTGTCCTGTGAATTGGTGACAGGAAATGTTGATTTTGCTGTAAAGGACTCACTAGCTGTTGAAGGTGTACATGTTTTACTGGGTAATGAAGTTGGTGGTGTACCATTTGTTCCTTGTCCTATAGTGACAGACAAACCATTAAGGGTTAGTCCTACAGTAGCTTTAGAGAAGAAAAACCCCCACCTGTTTCCAAGTTGTGTAACTACCAGGAGTATGAAGAGAACTATGTCTGCAAGTGAAAATACTGAGGATTTACCTGCACTAGAAGAATCAAGTGAAGGATCTTTAAGATTAGAAGAACTGTTCCAGGAAAGTGAAGTTTCCCCTAGTGTTAGTAGTGAAGAGATTTCCCAAGAGGAAGAGGATCCTGTTGTTATTGAAGAGACTCCGAGTAGTCAAAGAGTTCCTGAAGATAGTAGTGAAACTGTAGAAGCAGAGTTAGCAGATATGGAGAGTTCAGCCCTTGAAGTTGGTCAAGTGACAAGAGAGAAGCTAATGAAACTGCAGAAGAGGGATACAACGTTGGCTGATTTGTTCTTCAGAGTTGTTGATCAAGAAGAGATGCAACAAACCTCTACCTGTTATTATCTAAAGGAAGGATTGCTAATGAGGAAGCATCGACCTGCAGATATACCAGGAAATGCTGAATGGGGTGAATATCATCAAATTTTGATTCCATATCCATTGAGAAAACAAGTTGTAGCAGTAGCGCACGAGTCTGGACATATGGGAATCAGGAAGACTGTTGAGAAGGTTATGAAGTATTTTTTCTGGCCTGGACTTCACAAGGACGTTAGCAAATTTTGCAGTGTGTGTCACACATGCCAGATAGCTGGAAAACCGAATGAAACCATTCAGAAAGCACCCCTACATCCCATAGAAGTTAGAGGAGAACCCTTTAGCAAGGTAATTATAGATGTGGTTGGGCCACTTCCGAAAACAAAGAAAGGAAATGAATATCTATTAACATTAATGTGTCCAGTGACTAGGTATCCTGAGGCGATTCCTGTAAGAAGTATAAGTGCAAAGGTAATTGCTGAGAAGTTGGTGGAGTTTTTCTCCAAGTTTGGAATACCAGAAATTGTGCAAAGTGATAGAGGAACGAACTTTACTTCAAAATTATTCCAGGATGTGATGAACTTGTTAGGAGTAAAACAACAGTTATCAACTGCTTATCATCCAGAGACTCAAGGAGCCTTGGAAAGGTTCCACCAGACATTGAAAAGTATGTTAACTAAGTATTGTAATGAATCAGGAAGAGAATGGGATGCTGGTTTACCTTTAATGTTATTTGAAGTTAGGAATGCTTATCAAGAAAGCATGGGATGTTCACCAAATGAAATGATTTTTGGTCGAGACATTAGAGGTCCATTGAAGATTCTTGCAGAGAATTGGGAAGAAAATCAAGAGGAAATCCAAGGAGAATATGTGAAGAACTTGAGGAAAAGATTAAGAGAAATTAGAAAATTCTCTTTAGAAAATTTGAAAATAAGTCAAGAGAAAATGAAAAGGAAATATGATGCTAAAACTAAGCTAAGAAATTTTAGTATTGGACAGCAAGTTCTAGTGTTCTTACCAGTGAAAAGATTTCCCCTTACCAATAAGTTTCAAGGTCCTTATAGGATAATAGAGAAGTTAAGTGATCGAACTTATGTGATTGAAACACCAGGAAGAAGAAAACGACAGAGGAAGATACATGTGAATCTTTTGAAACCTTACTTCTCAGAGACTAAAACTGAAACAGTGTCAATAACACAAACAACTTCATCTACAGAGGACGATGACGGCTACGAATTAGGAGCTGAAAACAAGATGAACAATTCTTCAATATTAGAAAATTTGGAAGATAAACTAAAACATCTGAGTATTGAGCAAAGTAGTGAATTAAGTGAAATTATTCAAAGTTTCCCTGAAATTTTTGCAGATGTACCTAGGTGTACCAATCTGACAAAGCATGAGATAAAGATCAGAGAAGATGGAAAACCTTTTAAAATGAGAGCTTATCGCTTATCACCTTTTCATCGAGATGTTTTGAAGAAAGAAGTTGAATATTTGTTGCAGCATGGATTAGCAGAACCCAGTTCAAGTCATTATAGTTCTCCTTGTGTGTTAGTGAAGAAACCAGATGGCTCATTTAGGATGTGTACTGATTGTAGGAAACTGAATTCCATCAGTGTGGCTGACAATTATCCCTTGCCTCTTATTGATCAATTACTTGATAATATTGGGCAAGCCAAATTTGTTTCCAAGATAGACTTGTTGAAAGGATATTATCAAATTCCCTTAGATGAGAATGCTAAGTTGCTGTCAGCTTTCATTACTCCTTTTGGACTGTATCAATACACTGTTTTGCCGTTTGGTCTGATGAATGCACCTGCAACATTCCAGCGAGTGATGGATCAACTACTAGGATCAATAGAAGGAGTAGGTGTATACCTTGATGACATTGTGATTTATTCTAATACATGGGAAGAACATCTGAAGATATTAAGGAAAGTGTTCAAGAAACTTCGGGAAGCAGGACTAACAATCAACTTACAAAAAAGTGAGTTTGGAAAGGCAACTGTACAGTACCTAGGATTTGAAGTTGGAAAAGGCCTTCTCGCTCCTATTGACGCTAATGTAGAAGGTATCCGTAAGGCTACCCCCCCTGCTACGAGGAAACAGCTACAAAGATTTTTGGGCATGGCTGGATTTTATCGCCGGTTCTGTCCAAATTTCTCAGCCGTAGTAGCTCCCTTAACTGACTTAACCAGTCCTAAAAGAAAGTTTGATTGGACTCCAGAATGTCAAGAATCATTTGAGAAGGTTAAAGCCATATTAACTTCAAGACCAGTGCTTCAAGCTCCAGACTTCAATAAAAAGTTCGTGATACAAGTTGATGCATCCGACTGTGGAATTGGAGCTGTTCTACTTCAAAAAGATGACAACAGAATCTTACATCCAGTATGTTTTATGTCTTCAAAGTTGAAAAAGCACCAGAAAACATACTCAACAATTGAAAAAGAAACATTAGCATTAATCACAGCATTGAAAAAGTTTGAAGTGTATGTGAACCGACCTAGGAATGAAGAAATTTTAGTATTGTCGGATCACAACCCAATCTCATTCATCAATAAGATGAAAAATAATAATATGAGACTGACCAGGTGGTCTTTATGCCTGCAACCATATAATGTAAGTGTTAAACACATTTCAGGAAAAGATAATGTCATAGCAGATTATTTATCCCGTTGTGAATCGTTGGATTCAAACCCGGGATAAGTAATCTTCTCGGGGGAGGAATTTCATGATGTTGCCTTCTAATACGTATATCCTCCTATAATTTTGACATATTTACTTTTTTCATGTGTTATGTTTAATGATAATGGTTGTTGAAGTGTCATATTTAGTTTGACATCAGATCTCAAAAGTACTAATGATTACTTGATAGCGTAATTTAGAATTGTTGTTATAATTTTAATAGTAACGTAATTTAGAACGAATATCTTTCTTGGTAAAAGCGTAGTATGTGAACACGTGTGTGTGTCCACCAAAGGCTTGTTTCATTTCAGTTGTCATCAGTTGAGATAAGAGGGAACGCTTTGTTTTGGGTTAGCGATGATAGATTTGCAAAACAAGCGCCAATTCGTCCCATACGGGCTCAAGACGAGTGATTTCATGTTGTTGCATGCGTTGTTTGAGTCACGTTCGCCACTTTGCGAGAAAGAATACGTGTCCTGATCAATTACGTCATGTTTTGTAAGATGCGTTCAAAACGTTTTGCTGGGATGACGTAACTTTCCTTCTAGAAACTTCTCCATTGTATCTCGCACCCAAAACGCTTTAATGACGTCACCTCCCTGCTTCTAGAACTTTTGTATCTCGTACCCAAAATGCTTTAATGACATCATGTAATTGTTTCACGTATTACTGGAATCCTAAAATTTGTTTCATTCTGATTTCTGAGACCAGTCGATTTGGTTCCATATCTCTCTCTCTCTCTCTCATTCCTAATTAGGAAGAGATTACTTTTAACGTAAATTTTTGTGGTCACTTTTAACATTAACTTTTGAGATCTGAATTTAGCAAAGTTATTTAGTTCGTAACGGCGCCTGGTAAAAAAGTGTGTATTGTGTAACGCAGCTGCAGCAAGTGATTTACAGAGGTTTTCACAAGTTGTGTAAGGTAACGTGAAATTTTACTTATTGATACCATGGTATGATAAGTTAGGAGGTTATGGTGTGATAAGTTAGGAAATTTTGAACAAGTGAAATCATTATTGATAAATCTTACGTGTATTTTTGTGTGTTTTTCTATTTACAATTTCTTTATATTTTCACATTTTTAATGTTTGTGATGTAACATTTATTTACATAGCATTGTAAGTATTTCTTGGTAATTTAACATTGCATACTTAATTTAACATATTGCATACTTAATTTAACATTGCATACTTGATTTCATTTTGCATACTTAATTTAACATTGCATACTTGATTTCATTTATTGAGATTTTCTTTTTAAATCTTGAGTAATTCTTGATAGGTTAAATTTTACTTGATTAATTTAAATTCCTGATAAAGTTTTTGTGAATTAGTTTTGTTTCATAATTTAATTCAAGAATTCATTGAGTTTTGTGTTATTTTCAACTAATAGTAAATTTTTCAGATTGTGAATTCTAATTAATTGTGAATTCTAGTCATAAACTTTGAATCTGAAAATAAATTTTTGTATTTAACATTTTTAGAAAAACAGTGTTTCATTTATTGATCACCAGTGAATAGGATTGATTGTGTGTGCATAAGGCAAAGTGATAAACATGTTTTGTTCTTTTAGTTTTGCTAAAGTGAATTAAGACCAGGGAAACAGTTAGAGTTTTTTGATGGAGTGATGCCCTTTTACTCTAGAAGATTTCTAGTTTAATTTTTTATAGCTCACATATATTCTGATAAACTTAGTTTGATTTTTCAAGTGATTGATAAATAAGTTTTTTCTTAAGGGATCACTGTTACCTTTAGAGTACTCAGTCGTAACAATTAATGTTATGAGAGTTCAGGTATCTGGCTGAAGTGAGGTATATTTTTGAATCTTGAGATTAGTTGTGTAATAACCAGGTACTTGATACGCATCGTGACAATATATATATATATATATATATATATATATATATATATATATATATATATATATATATATAATGTGTGTGTGTTGAACACAATTGTGCAGAAGTAGAAAAAATTGTATAGGAGCGGTGTCCTTTATAATTGCCTATTCTCACTTTGCAATGGGGATCCCGTTAGGTTGACAGCCCCGTTCAGTGCCGTTGGATTTTCCACCATGACGAACTGTGAAGGCTATGACGCTATGGCCTGCACCTGGGTATGACGGGGTCATAAATACGACGTCATATTTCAGTGTTCCTCTTTTTTTGATGAAATGCAACAGAAATATAAAGGTTTTATGTATATATATGTAGCAAAAATATGTCTGTTGCATTTTTGATGACATATCACTCAAATTAAAGGATTTGTCTATGTGGCAAAACTAATTCTTTAATAGAATGGATCATAGTTGATGGTAACGAACGCCAGTTTCGAGTTTTTTAAACTGAAATATTTGAAAATGTGATTTTTACTTTTGAAGAGGGACTTTCTTGTCGTCCATTTGGATAGCGCGTTGCAACGATGAGATTATTGTCAGGTTTTTTAATTCCCAAATTGTCACGAAGCAAAACCTCCAAGAGAGATCGGGGAAGGAAGTAATGAAAGGATAAAGAGAAAATAGGGAAGAAGAAGAATAGCAGTAATTGAGTTATTATCAAGGGGACGTTGGCTTCCAAGAACAGTTTAAAGCAGGAATTAGAATAAACGAGAAGGGAAACAAAAACAAACGGATATTTCGGCTGCCATTCATCCTGTCTGAACGAGGTAAAATAAACGGTTTCTGAAATTGGATGAAAATTTTAACACGTTGAACCATTGGTTTGGGGAACCATGGGATAAACGAGGAGAGGAATTAGTCAAGTAATAAAGGAATGGTGATAAAAACGGAGATAGGAAAATAGGAATCAGGTTAATTACTGAAATATGCAATGCTGTTATGTAGGCAAGTAACTGGGACTAGAAAATTTATTGATGAGCTTAAATATATATAATGACTAAAAATCAAGCGTGTACTGGAAATAATGTTGGGTGTTCAGGAACCACAAACATTTTTTTAAGCAGTAAATATTATTAATAAATGTTATTTAAGCGGTGGATAAAATTAAGAATAGATTATGCGAATGATCAGGGAATAAGATAATGTAATTAATGGTGATAAAAAGGTCAGTATTTCAGAGTTAAGAATTACCTTACCGTGACTATGAAAACTGAATTTTAATAGAATTTTGATTTAAGAAACTTATTCTGTCACGCTAAGCACTGAATGGGCATTTTCGACCACTCAGCGCTCAAGACAGAGAAAAAGGGGAGTTGGAGTGGTTGGACAGCAAGATAAAGAGACCCAGAAAACAAAGGAGATTTAGCACAAGGATCTAAAGGTGGAACTGGGAGAAAATGCCACATTTTCACTAAGAAGTTATAGTTAGAGGTGTTGGACAGCAAGATGGAAGGAAGGAAGCAGGGATGAGGGTGAAGTAAAAAGCTAAAAAGTGGATGCATCTAGGAGCCGAAGGGACGCTGCAGACACCCTTCAGCAATGCCTACAGGGCACCACGTGAGGTGCACTGACGGCACTAACCCACCACGGGGTAGTATTTTCCATTCCGAATGGATGTACAACGAAGCCATAAATCATTCATTTCCTAAACTTATGAATCCCGTGGTGGGGGTGGGTGCCGTCAGCGCACCTCACGTGGTGCACTGTAGACATCACTTAAGGGTCGTTGCAGCGTCCCTTAGGCCACTAACTGCAACCCCTTTTACTCATTTTACTGTACCTCCTAACAATTAATTCACATTGAAACTGTAAAAGGCTTTCCTTCTGTTATGCCTTTCAAACCTTTCTGCTGTCAATTTCCCTTTCATCGCTGAGTGACCTCTAGGTCCCAGCACTTGGCCTTTGGCCTAAATTCTGTATTCTATATTCTCTTAACTAATGAAATATAAGATCTGATTGACGTCTTCATAACCTGGTTGCGTAATACATAACCGCTTCAGAATACTTGTTCCTTCAAAGATGCATATGAAACTTAATTCCTAGAAGAAATGCTTCATAAATACACAAACATTACTTATTGACAACCTTATAATATTTATTTATGCAAAACCGAATCGTTCATTTGGCGCCCCATGTCGAAAAATGATAATTTTCTGCTGATCCTATTAATTGAATATCATTAACACCGCTAAAAGCGTCCTAATTCCGGTGAATATTCATCATTTTTACCAGAATAAGCATTTTCGGAGTTCACGAAATATAACTGGACACCAAAACAACGTCGGGGAACTTTATTCGACACGAAATGCCAATAGGGAAGGTTGCGTTGGACACGAAGCCTTTGTTTGTTGACAAAGTGAGGAAGAGCCAGAAGAATGTCAGGGTAACTAAGGAGACGTTTTTCTCGAGAGAATTTAGGGCCGGCAGAAGGTCCCATAGAGAATGCTGTGGAAGGAACCTTAAATATCTTCTTTTTTGTTATCAGATGTTTAATGGTGTGACTGAGTCTCTTTGTTGCGGAGTGAGATGTTGAGGTATTCATAAGAGGTTAGTTAGGAACTGTTAAGGTTAAAATTTTATAAATATGAATGAATTTTTATCACATCACCGTGGTTTATCAGTTGTAATTCCCCTTCGGTAAACATATACATACATATATTATTTCCGATGTAGAGCGAATTGGATAATCAACGACTTTTGTAGCTTAATGCTTGTATATACTTTCTCTCTCTCTCTCTCTCTCTCTCTCTCTCTCTCTCTCTCTCTCTCTCTCTCTCTCTCTCTCTCTATATATATATATATATATGTATGTATATATATATATATATATATATATATATATATATATATATATATATATATATATATTTATATATATATATATATAAAGGGCAGATTAGAGAATACTTCCATGGACGAAGTGAATGTACAACTGTCAGGAACAGAGGGCGTTAGTATACCGTTTAGCCTTATTTTCTAACCAGATCATAAGTGTGAGATTAAGTCTGTCTTATAATTTGGAAGGTGAAGGTTTTTCCTGCCAACCGGGTTTGTACGTTGCTATGAAGAGATCCCAAATTATGATCACCTTTGATTAGGGCGAGGTGGGTGGCAACGAATACTTCATGGGAGGCCTTTTTGATGTCCATAGAAGGACAAGAGGAGAATAAGGAATGTATGGTAAAATACAGACAAAAAAAGCAAACAAATATATAAGAAAAGTTTTCAAAAAGTTGAGTGATACCTACCATACTCAATACAGGTCAGGATTCGCTTTACATTTTATTGCTTTTCATTTCCGTCAGTTTTGAAAAAAAAAAAAAAAAAAAAAAGAAACAGGTCCCATATTTCATTCTCTTTTGCGTCAGAACGAAGTTATGAAACCACTTGGGGTCCCTCAGGTGCCTTCAAAGACACCAAATGGAGCCAAGGTCTTTTTTCAGAATTGAAATCGGCTTTCTTTCAGAGTCTATGGAAACAAAGATTCCCTCTGTCCATTTCTGCTTCAAATTTTTGTTTTTTGATACGTCATGAAAAATGCGATTGTCAGGGCCCGTAGACTTATATATATCTTTTTATCTTATACTGCGGTATCGACTTACGATTGATATAAAACATTGGATTAGAATATTCTTCATTAGAAATTTCGTTTTTTGATACATGAATACACAGGTGTATGTATCATATATATATATATATATATATATATATATATATATATATATATATATATATATATATATATATATATATGTGTGTGTGTGTGTATGTACACATCAACCTCTAGCTGATTTCAGCCTTGAGAGTTCTTGTTTCATCTCAAACTCATCTAGAGGACATAAACAGGGTTCTAAACAAAAAAAGAAATTTGTTTTGTTTATGTAAAGTTGTGGTTTCGTTTTCTTCTAATTATGAACCATGTCCTCTCTAACTGGTAAACTTCGGAACTCGAATCTCGGTTCTGTGTTCCCTAACTCTGTAACCTTCCGTTCGCTGGTTTCAGAACCTGTCGTTTTTCCTTCAAGGGTCCTTAAGACCTAGCCTTTGTTTGTGTGCGAGAGAGAGAGAGAGAGAGAGAGAGAAAATAATGATTCGTCTAGGTCGTTGGCGCTACAATTAATGGTCGTCTCTTCTCTCGAGTTCTTCCTCCTGGTCTACTCAGCCATTTCGGGTTTAATGTCTTCATGCTTTCATGCTGTCTGCCTTCCACACACACACACACACACACACACACACACACACACACACACACACACATATATATATATATATATATATATATATATGTATAAATATGTATGCCTGTGTATATATATATATATATATATATATATATATATATATATATATGTATACATATATTTATATAATTTATATATAATATTTACCGGTCAAATATCCTTTTGTTGATATGTAAACAAAATAGACCATAATGCTGAAATCACCACACATTAGGGTTCTTAGGGGACAGTGACCTAATGCCCTCTGCCATCAAGTCTAGCTAATGGGCAACATTATAAAAGAAACAGCTCATGACTTTCCAAAGAGTTACTCAGGAATAAAGGAAGCCTTTTGAAATATAAATATCACACTATATAATGAAAAGCTACTATCATAACACATTCGATTTCCACCAACATACATATCGAAACTCAAAACCACACAACCAAGAGCAGGAGGTGGCATAAGTCAGACACAACATAAACAAAAGCAACTTGAAATTAACAAGGTATTATATATATTGCCTTTGGGAGTTCCCTCGCAGCCTCTTCGCTTCTTCAGCCCAGAATTGTTTTTAGAGTTTCCAACTCTGAAATAGTTAAGCGGAGGAGAGCGGAAGCGATCAACAAACCTCATTTTGGCCAGGAACTAATTCTTCTTCTCTTCTCTTCTTTCGCCAAGACTCAATTTAAAACTTTTCTATCGTGATAGAAGGTGTTTTTACCTTACGTTAAATGGCCTGATTGTTTCTGTGTGGAAGGCATCATTATGCACAGCTGTTAACGAGTGTCGAAAAGTATGACGTAAATGTTACTGGAAAGAGTGTGGGTGTTAACAAACGATAAATAACCTAATTGTTTGTATGTGGAAGGCATCATTATGCACAGCTGGTAACGAGAGTGTCGAAAAGTGTGGTGTAAATATTACGGGAAAGACTTTGGGTATGGCTATTTTTGCCCTGGAGTTTGAAAATGAAGACGCTGCTGCACCTTCATAGTATATATATATATATATATATATATATATATATATATATATATATATATATATATATATATATATATATACATATAATATTATCATCCATTTTTCACGTTATATAGTAATATTATAAATAACAAATAATGAGAGAATTGAACCTCAGCCATCCTTCTTGTGAGCTGAAGATCAATCTGCCATTAAATTGTCAGTTGATATATATATATATATATATATATATATATATATATATATATATATATATATATATATATATATATATCTCAATTACATAAAACTGATTATTTAACCAACAGTCATTCTGCACGATTTGGAAAGTTAGAGAGTGAGATTCGTAAAACCCCAGATCATGAGATACACAGCCAAAATATAAAGAAAAAAGGTTTGGCGAAGCCAAAATTAGTGGGGGCTCTTGTATTCTTTTTTATGTTTATTTTTATTTTTTTTTTAATTTTTACTTTGTTTGCAGAGCCTCTTAAGTCCAATTTTATTGCACGGAAACTGAGATACACAAAGATTTTACATGATAAATCAACGTGACAAAAAAACCCTGATTGAGACTTTCAATAAAAGAAATAAAAAAGATAAAGTTTGTATGAATTCATCATGGCGCTTCTTGCTATTGTGCTGTGCTAGAAATTGCATTTATATTTCACTGCATTTACTCTGCAACACCCAATAGTATTGCAATAAAGTCGAAATGAGAAACTTTACATCTCTGATGTTAATAGCTATATAAGCTAAATACTTTAGGATGAAATAAAATAATATAAAAACCAAGGAATATATCTGCTTCTCTTCTACAGGTGATTTTACTCAAAGGAGTTTTTGTCGTCAGCTTATCTTAATTATCTGTTGCTTCCAGTGCAAGAAAAAGTCAAACTCTGCATAATGGGAAAAATAATCATTGCATAACTTTTCATGAAAAATATTTATTCTCTAATTTGATTAAAACTGGGTGCTTTGTGTTGTGTATTCAGGAGATACAGGTAGGGGCTCCATAGACTGTAATCTTCTGTATATTGCAATTTAATTCCTGCAAATGGAATCGAATTCGCAGAAAACACCTGGGTATTGTGGTTCAATTCTCTTCTGCAGTTTATTCTAATCTACTAGTTTATGATGTACAAGGGAGCAGACGCAGAATAATAATAATAATAATAATAATAATAATAATAATAATAATAATAATAATAATAATAATACTTGGAGGGCGACCCTCTGGTAAATATGTTTCATTAGAAATCATGGCTGCGTCAGCATAGTTTATTTGCTATTAAAGTTTCTCTCTTTTTCTGGTTCCTTTTTCCTTTGGGGGAAAGATCACTTAATGACAATAATACGAGCTGTGTACTTCATCAATTACTGGGTCATTCACGTTTTCGTAGAATTATCTACGTATTTATTTCAGTTCATTATTAAACTTAACAATTTGCATATCATTAATATTTTTCCAGAAGTCTTAAAGTTTCCGGTTGCTGGGATTTGGGAACACGAAGGAAACTCATCTAATATGAAAAAGAAGATGTTTACATCGTCCATTTACTTCCCAAGAGCATTAATAATCTGTTTGCTCATACTTCGCTGTTTGTCTCTCACTCACTCCCTCCCCAGGTAAACAGAACCTCGTTGGTACAGGTAATCATTCACTTAGGAAATACTGCAATTCTGCTGATAATTCCTGTTTTTGTTGTAGATTCAAATCTCCTTTCTAGCGAACTGGGAATTAATACCTCTTTGGTGATTTAGATACCTTCTCTTCCCTTTCTCTTTTACTTTCTCTCGGAATTCGTCAGCCACTGAAGAAATGGAGAGCTTTCAGTCGTTCCTAGAAGCTTTAGGAAAATCAAAATGGGAATCGTGAATGAAGACCACTGATATTTGTTGTCATTATTGAATGCATGAATTCCAACCGTCTTTACGCATTGGGAATTAGTATTTATTAGTGCTTGGAGCTCATAAATTAACAGTTTTAATTAGGAATCAGTTGCTCCTTCGATCAGCCCGGGACCCGGACCTAACACTTACCATTTTTTTGTTGTTGTTGCAGCCTTGATAAAAGGTCGCCGAGGTGCAAGAATTCAGAAAAAAAGCAGCCTTCTAATTTTGAATGATTTTACGCTTCCTGTCTTTCTGCTCCGTTCTCAGACTGTTTCCTTGCTTTTAGAAAACGAAAAAGGAGGAACGAATTCATATGAGAGGAAAACTGATGTCTGTGAGGTTTCAGTACTCTTAAAATCTTGGAGGTTTTTATGGAAACTGATCCAAATCATGATTTGAAAAAGACTTTCCAAATTAACCCGTTCTTTAACAGTGATACAAATACTGTACAATCATTAACGCCCTTGGGAAAATAGGAGTGATTTTCTTTGGACTTTTCAAATACGAGATGTAGAGGAAGAAGAAACTGATTCAAACGTTTGGTATACTTTTGTTAATGAAAGATAGATACAACTCCGTTACCATTAAAAACTATAAGTGTGAAGTGAGTGTGTGTCCTTTAGCTATCCATTAGCAATCCAAGTTGGGTCATTTATCATTCATTTCCCATCGAACTGCAAAAGAAAGTACGGTTTGTATTGCTATACTGACGTGAATCTTGCTCGGGAATGGAACAAGATCTAAAGGATTTTATCGATCTGAGAATAAAGCTTTAAGAAGATTATTAGGAGTCTAATGGCAGGATACAATTAGAAATGACGCCATAAAGGAAATGACGGAAATTCCATATGGAGATGAGATAATGATGAAAGGGTAACAGAGATGGTTTGGACATGTCCGTCGCCCAACCCCTGGGGGAACAGAAGTTGGTAGAGTCATCTGGGCACCTGCGGGCACCAGGAGAGTTGAAAGACCCAGACCTAGTTGGATAAGACCACTGAGAAGGGAGGCTGGAGACAAGTGGAGATTTGTGGAAGACAAAGCACGGGAAAGAGATGAGAGGCCGAGTCTTACAGACCCTTTGCTCTGCACCGAGTTGGAGCAGATGATGAAGAATGATATGATGATGATGAAACCTCGGAAACATGAGTTTATTTGCGTGAATAAGGGAAAGAGCAAGAAAACGGAATGAGATATCTTGATCGTAATACAGTACATATGCAGTCCAAGAAATGAGAAGCTAATTCATTGTCATTTATTAGAAATGTTTACTGAAAAGTCATTTAGTTTCGATATAAAGATTATATCTTGATCATAACACACCTGTTCAGTCTGTGGAATGAGAAGCTAATGCATTATCTTTTATTAGATACTATAACTACCATATCCTTTAGTTTCGACACAAAAATCACGACGTCAAAATTTCGGTTAAAAGACTTTTATTTCACGATTCACAAGCAAAGAGCCTTCGGCGTAACTCAGCCACAATCCAGTTTCCAATTCCCAGAAGAAAGAGAAAGGCAAGTAAATAGTCATCATCGATAAACAAACGTCCCAATCACTGTTACTCCAAGTGGAAGGAGCAGAATCCCACATCATGAGGCTTTGAATCGTCCTCCTCAGAGCATTTAAAGTTTTATGTCAATTATTATTATTATATTCAAGGGCTTTTCCTCTCCTCGCACTTTCACAGCCCCAGAAGTAGAGAGGAAGCTCAGGTGGGCTCCTCACTCGGAGGAAAGGAGCTGAGGAAATTATTTCCTCTGGAGACGAGGGCCTTGTGTTTACATTCCCTAAAAGTAAATACTTTCCTGGCGACTGGAGCGAAGCAAAATATGTAGATTAAAATACGTTCCTTCGTTTTATGAGGGGCTTTATTGGCTTTGAGAAATATATATATGTATATATATAATATATATGTGTATATATAAACGCACATAACACCCGCTATATTTCACAAATTACAATAACATACATTATTCAGTTCTGTGAATGCAAAGCTAATACATTTCGAAACAGAAAGAATATTGTAGTGAAATTTGAAAGGGGATATATATATATATATATATATATATATATATATATATATATATATATATATATATATATATATATATATATATACACACACACACACACACACACACACACACACACACACAACTGTCAATGAAAATTAAATATATAGGTATGCAAATATCGTTTGACAAAACAATTGGAAAGCGATATTTCACTGGTTTCCTTTGCTTGTCCAGTTTGTTGGTTTTGCCTTATATTCCTTTTCGAAATTCCAACTAACCCGATTTGTAAGTATCAAACTGTCATATTGAAAATGAAATTCGAAACCAAAGCTTCAAATTGATAGAAAGAGAAAGTGTTGGACGCAACTGATTTCATAGTGGGAAAAGTGATTAAAAAACTCAAAGTGAAACCAAATCTACGTTTAGAATATTGTTCAGTAAAATGCAAGTATCTGTGGTGCAAGTATTCAGATGAACATCTCACGTTAAAAGGATATTATAGTTTCCGATACATTACAACGAAAGACAAAACAGAAAAGGACTTTTCATATCAGACATGGCCTCATCTCTCACTCGAATCCGTCTGAGTAGAAAAGGAAGTCAAGTCCATTACAGAGTTTGTTTTTTGGGGGGAAAATGGTGCAACTTTTAACTTTTATCCCGGCAATGTCTCCATCAGCCTCACACAAAGGGAAATGTGTTAGAACTCAAACTCATTATCAGCCTCGGTGGATGATTTTTTTTCTTCGTTTCTTCATCTATATTTTTACTTTTACTTTATCATCTATACTTGTGAATGTGCGTGATGTATCTGTCTTATTACTCTCTTGAGAATCTACAGGACATATCAAAACTGTGAGACCTCCGGAATATCCGAATATCTTCATTTATAGAAATAAATATTTTTCTCTTTTTAAAAATCCAAAATTCTGCTCACGGATTCCAATCCACCCCACATCCCCGTCTATCGACTACGAGGCCTAACCCAGTTCAGCTGTGGCACTCTTACTGAGATTCCAGAAAAATAAAGAAAAAATTAGTGTTTGTCAATGCTTCTCCGGATTTCTTTGCACGACATTCTTCGGAAGACCTCCTTTGCATGTTGCTGGGATGCATTGCAATACTTCCTTCTTTCTTTTTTGAAGTGATGTATTTTAACATAATTTTCTGATTTCTTTTTTTTATTAAGAAGCTAATTTGATTTTAGCTTAAATGTCTGAGTTATTTTTGTTCATATCATTTCATCCATTTTATATTTTTGTAAACGAACTAAATGCAAGCACCTAGTTCTCTCTCTCTCTCTCTCTCTCTCTCTCTCTCTCTCTCTCTCTCTCTCTCTCTCTCTCTCTCTGAACTCCGAGTCTCAAACAAGACGAAGTGGAAAGGAAGATAATATGATCTTGTTCCCCAAAGTCCAGAAAAGCCTGAAGTGTTAAAAGGTCTTTTCTTCCTGGTTGGAAGTCTTCTCATTGTGACAGGTCTTTTGTTCTCTCTGACTAAACTAGAGGTCCTGTGTCACTACAGTAGTAACCACAATGGCCTCTTTATTTCTCGAATTCTTCACACCTTTTGGATATGCTCGTCACTACAAAAGCCTTAGATCCAAATGAAATAAATATGAAGTAATTCTGATGTCTGTTGCAGGATTCGAACCCGCATCCAGAGTATTGGGATGATGTTACGTTCCTGACCCGACCATGAGAAGGATAAAAGTCTCATGTTGCTTATATATATATATATATATATATATATATATATATATATATATATATATATATATATATATATATATATATATGTGTGTGTGTGTGTGTGTGTGTGTGTGTGTGTGTGTGTGTGTGTCTTTTACTGTAATACGACAGTATAATATGAAAATAAAAAGGCCCATAAGACGCTGTGTGAACGTTTCAACCATATATTTCGAGCACTTCCGTCTGTGCCCCTGTTCACTGGTAAAATATGAACAGATGATAGATGCAAGGGTATATATACAAACCATATGTAGGTGTGGCAACAAGTCTCGTTGGCATACAGGTGGCCATTGACCCAGGAAGGATGGAAATTAAGGTATTCCCTTGTGATTTTTGGCTTCGTTAGCTCCCATCTGGCAATGCGTATGGTGGTTGCATTTTCTGAAACACCTCCTCAAGAAGATGTCTGAGAATTAACCCAGCAGTGTCATTTGATTTCCAATGTCCCCTTGACAGGTTCATATTGTTGGTTTGATTGATGATAGCAGATTCCAGCATCTTCCTTTTGTACAAACAACTACTTTGAAAACCAGCTCAGCCCCACTCCAGTTTATGGTATGAGCTTTATCCCTAATATGTAGGAAAATCCCTGAACTCTCTGAAGCATATCAAACTGATCTTTTGTGCTCTGTTATTCTTTGCGAGATGGACCCACCCGTTTCCCCCACGTAAATCTCATTACAATTGCTGCACAGAATCTTCTAAACTCTGCCTTCTTCCCCTTTTTTATTTAAGTATATGTTAATGAGCAAGCTCCTGATGGATTTGGGATAATAATGGAATATAAAAGGATCATTAGACCTGAGATGTTCTGTGGCTTTTTGGATGTTTTCATCATGCGGAAGCTTTATTTTGTCATTAAAAGTCACAACAAGCAAATAGATTTTAATGGCACAATATAACTTCTGTTCAGAAGTGGCTACTGCTGAGGAAGACATTAAGGACTTGGCAAAGGACTCCTTCCTTCTTGAAGATGGAGCCCTCTACCAGGTTTCCCGGGGGAGGTCAGAGCCTGCTTCCTTTTTCCACCGATGTGTGGTAGTTCCTCCGTCTCTACAGCCAGGTGTCGCCTGGACCGCCCTCGAATGAAAGTTTTACTGACCAGGCCTCTGTAAGACAGTTAAGGTCTTCACCACCTCCTGTTCAATGTGCCAGATCACCGGCAATCCGAATGAGGTCATTCCTAAGGCCCCACTGAGAAACATCCCTTCGGTAGGGTTGTCCCTTCCCCTTCAAGAATGTCTGCATGGACTAATTCACTCCTGAAGGGCATACAATGGGCAAGTTTGGCAAGTCACTGCCTGACGATTATAGACCGCTTCACATGGTACCTGAAGCAATGCCTGTCCGGAGCGAGAGCTCCAAGAATGCAGTGAAAGCCCTCATCCAGTTTTTCTGCCATTTTGGATTCCCCATAATCCTTCAGACAGACCAAGGACGGCACTTTATGTCACGGGAGTTCCGTGACAGTATGGCTAGCCATGGCATCCGACATATCCATTCGACCCTATACCGTCCGGAGAATCAGAGGATAGTGGAGAGATTCCACCAAACCCTGAGGTCAATATAGCTGAACTTGGTCACGAAGATGAGACAGATTAGAAGCAGAACCTTCCCTATGCTCTCTTCGCAACTCAGTAAGCACCTGTGGATATCCCTGGGCTGATCCCTCCAAGGCCAGATGGGCAACAGATCTCCCAACCATCCAGCATAAACTCCAAGCCACCTGGCAAGAGGAGGGCCAAGTGGCTCCATATTGATTTATTAAAGCCGTATGTTCCCTGCAAGGAAAAGACAACCAAGAGTCAACTGACTACAACGGGTGCAATAGTTGGCACTGTATCAGTAATGCCACCCCCAACCTCAAATTCAGAAGTCCTGCACCACCTTGAGATCATCACCCCAGGGCTGGATGACACCGAGAGAGAAGAGGTGCGTCAGTTACTAGCGGACTATCCTGATGTTACCCACGACACACTCGGGTGCACAAAGGAAGCTAAGCATACCATAAAGGTACTTGAAGGGAGTCCACCCAATAGTGCAAGGCATAAGACATACCCTGAAAAGTCCCGAAAGTAGAGGAACAGGTCAAGCTCCAGCTCGAGCTTGGCTTGATTGAAAGGAGCGACAGCCAGTGGTCCTCACCTGTCGTCTTGGTTCCCAAGGAGGTTAGGGAGATAGGCTCGGTATCGATTACAGAAAATTGAATAACGTCGCCCAGCCTGAGCCATGCCCTCTTCTGAGGATCGATACTTGCCTAGACAGCCTTGGGAGCGCTTATTACTTGAGCAAGATTGATCTCAAGAAAGGCTATTGGCAGGTGTCTCTAGCAGGAGAATCACACCCACTCACTGCTTTCATTACTTCCAAGGGTTTCTACCAGTATAAGGTCATGCCATTTGGGCTGAAGAACGCCCGAGCTGCTTTCAGCGGCTTATGAATAAAATCTGGGAAGGTAATGAAAACTGTCTCATCTGTCTCGACGACATAGTGACCTATGCAAACTCTTGTGAGCAACATCTGTCTATCCTCCGCCAGATCCTACTAGCCCTTTGAAAAGCAAACCTGTTCAACCTCAAAAAATCCCAGTTTGGGGTGGCAGAGATCATCTATCTTGGTCACCATTTTGGAAGTGGAAAACTAAGGCTGAAGGATGCAAATGTCCAAGCCATACACAGTATGCCATATCCACATACAAAAAAGGAGGCACTGCAATTCATCGCTATGATCCAATATTTTCGCCAATTCATACCGAACTTTGCTGACACCGCTGCCCCATCACCAACCTCTTCCAAGGGAAACAGCCATTCCACTGCACTCCAGAATGCGAGCAGGTGTATGACAATCTGAAGGCAATGCTAATCAGCTTACCCGTTCTCCATACCCCCGACAATGACTGGCCTTTCGCTTTTGCGGTTGATGCCAGTGATGCAGACACTGGTGCTGTAATGTTTCAGGAGAAGGATGGGGTTAGACATCCAATAGCATACTACTCTAAGAAGTTGAATCAGGCTCAGATGAAATACAGCACCACTGAAAAAGAGCTACTAGGCATGATATTGGCGATGAAGCAGTTTGAGTCCTACCATGCAAACCGTAAATTATCGTTAACTGTCCTCACAGACCATAACCCTCTCAAGTATCTTACTACCTTTCATAATCAGAATAAGTGCCTGATGCGCTGGTGCATTGACCTCCAAGATTATAACTGGAGGATCGAGCACATTAAGGAGCTGGAAAATAAGATTGCAGATGTCTTGTCCAGGCACCAGCAAGAGTGATTTCCTTGTCAGTAACTCCTAGTATCCCCCCCTCCAGAGTGAGTGCCAGGTTGTCGGCTAGTCTTATAAGCAAGCCCAGAGTGTAAGATACTTCCCTCCTAGTACTGTTGTGGCGGGATTTTAAAACACAAAAAAACAGTACACAACACTCACCCTGGTCCTCGGTTGCTGGAAGGTGGAGTAAGGCGTCCACGGTCGCCAACACAGCACACAAAACCACACAAACCAAACCAAAACAGAAAAACACACGACTCACGAACATACAGCAACAAGAACAGCACACTAACAAGGGAAAACAACAACTTTGCATCAGCACACAAAAAAAAACTGTCCAAACCAAAAAAAACAGACCAGCACTAGCTCTGACTCAAGACTCAAAAAGACTGCCTTCAAAACCGAAAAATCCTCACACACACACATTCCACAGACAGACAGCGCCGTAAACAAACTAACGACCTCATCCCTCTTCCAACAACCGAAGCACTCACTTACGACAATTACACTCTCTCTCTCTCTCTCTCTCACAAAACGTTGGGAAATGCTAAATAAAAACAAATTTATTCATCCCTCTATATTTCTCCCCCCTTTTAGCATTTCCCAACCAACACCTTTCACACCTCTTTCAAATCGCCTTACGCAACACCCACGGATGCTCACTAGCAGGTCCTCTAGATCGCGTTCGCGGGCACGCAATCATTCTCTCAGAATCACTCTCTCTCCTAGCAACACTCAAACTCACATCATCTCCTCCATTCTCTCTCAGATTCACGCTATCTTCTTCACTATTACCACTCTCAATTTCATCCACAATCTCATCTATACCCTCTAACTCGTTCCCAAATACCTCCCCCAATTCTTCAACTAACCCATCCCATTCGCTCATTGACCTTTCCAATTCTTGCAACGATTCATTCATGCTTTCAATCACTCGTCTATCACTGCTACGCTCTCTTACTCTTACACTTTCGCTCACCTCCAACCGCTCACCAACCCCTACACGTTCAGTCAACTCAGTTATATCAAACCCGCATATGCTATACGTTCTATCCATACCATCCCATTCATCCGTATTACACGCTTTATCACTCATTTCCACTTTGGCACTCACACCCCTATCACACAACTTACGACCATTCAGTTTACTTACGTTCTTCCCTTTCTTACGTTTTTTACCATACTCTACCAAAACAAATTGCTGATCCCCATGCAACAACCCCTCACGTACATGCATCACACGCACCGCTTGCATCCTGGAGGATCCACCCATTTGAACCCCCTTCACACTCAGTTTCCCGAATTCGCTGTCACAGTCACCCTCTTTCGTCTACATACACTTGATACATGCCCTTCCATTCCACATTCGACACACTTCGCTCTCGGTTCTGAACACATTCTCGCATAATGCCCATTCTTACCACAGTTGCCACATATTACATTCACTCGGGTACCCCTACAACCATTAGCAATATGACCCACCTGTCCGCACCTGTAGCATTTAACCCCCCTATCTTTCGTACACTCCCTTACCAAATGTCCCGATTGCCCACACCCGAAACACGCTCCTAAAGCCCACCTACACTCATTCTTTGTATGTCCTTCCTTTCCACATCTAAAACACTTCGCTCGACTTCCACTCATCGACCTTCCCCTTTGTACACTACTATCCCTAACCCGTCCAACCCGTTGTTCCCTTACAAACCCACCATTCATCCTCCCTGGCACCTCCACATTACTTGCTCTTACACTCCTATCTATTACACTATCGGCCATTCTCATTGGGCCCCTCAACACTGCATCCCTAAAGCTTCCGAACTCTGGTACCCTCTCATCTACCCCAGCCCTTACACTTACACTTCTGCTCTCTTTTATAACCCTGTCAAGGTCATAATCTTCTACAATTTCCAAAATTTCTCCCCAAGTCAACCTTTCACTCGTCCATCTTTTCTTCTCCTTCCGCTTCAAGTTCACAAATTCTCTAACTCCATCTGGCACTGTCCCTAACAACTTCCGTACTAACTCCTTACATTCATCTATCCCATCATCCCCAAACTTCTTCCTTGCCAACGTTTCCAACCTACAAGCATACAGTGACAAGGTTTCCCCAGCTTTCATTCTTGCCTCATCAAATTCATTCTTCCTCTTATACTTAACACTCGCTTTCATACGCCTCGCTTGCTCAACTAATCTAGCTTTCACCTTGTCATACTCAACATCCCCCACACTCATAATAACCCTATACATATCAAGTAAAAACCCAGTCAAATACTCTCCTAATTCTCGTGCCCACACTCTCTTACTTTCCCCATACTTATCCTGACAAAACCTTTCATACTCCCTAAAGAAATCATGCACATCCCTACTTCCATACTCATTATACTTTTCACACCGGGGTACCTCCCTCACATACATAGCCTTTCTCACTTCTTTCTCACTTTCACTCTCACTTTCGCTACTTTCGCTCTGTCCTTTCATACCCTCTTCCGAATACAAAGAGTCCACTTCTGCACTTACATTCATCTTACTCATTACACTCTTCTTCCCCCTCTTTTTATCCACTTTTATCCACTCACCTCCATCCACCTCACTATCACTACTGCCTTCACCCTCTCCCTTCTTTCCTGCCTTTCCCACTTCCTTACCCTTCTTACCAGTTTCCTTTCCCTTTCCCTTCTTCCCTTTTTCTTCCCCTGACTTATCCTTACTTTCCCTCTGTTCCTTCCCTTGCTTTTCATTCCCCTTTTCCTTACCCTGCCTCTCATTCCCTCGTTTCTTACTTCCTATTCCCATATCACTTTCATCACTCACGCTTCCATTCACTTCTTCCTCCTTTTCTTTCTCTCTTGCCCCTTCACACGTTCCAGAGAACCTGCCTCCAACAGCCCCTTCTCCAAAAACACCCTTGAACATACCTTTCATCATTTCTTCCACACTTCTCATCATTCCCTCCAACTTTTTATCCATCCTCTCTTCCATTCTCTCTTCTGACTCTTTCATCTCCCCTTTCATTTCTTCTTTTGCACTTCTTAGCATTCCTCCCATCTCCTCCAACTGACTCCTCAACTCCTCATTCTCACTCCTCAGCCTCCCATTCTCCTCCTCCAGCCTGCCCTGGAGTTCCCTAGCCACTCGGAGTTCCTCTCTCAGTTTCTCTATCTCACTCATCCTGACCTCGACCCACCACAAACAATCTTAACGGCTATTATACAACAGCCCCACGTTGGGCGCCAAATTTTATGTGGCGGGATTTTAAAACACAAAAAAACAGTACACAACACTCACCCTGGTCCTCGGTTGCTGGAAGATGGAGTAAGGCGTCCACGGTCGCCAACACAGCACACAAAACCACACAAACCAAACCAAAACAGAAAAACACACGACTCACGAACATACAGCAACAAGAACAGCACACTAACAAGGGAAAACAACAACTTTGCATCAGCACACAAAAAAAAACTGTCCAAAACCAAACGACAGACCAGCACTAGCTCTGACTCAAGACTCAAAAAGACTGCCTTCAAAACCGAAAAATCCTCACACACACACATTCCACAGACAGACAGCGCCGTAAACAAACTAACGACCTCATCCCTCTTCCAACAACCGAAGCACTCACTTACGACAATTACACTCTCTCTCTCTCTCTCTCTCACAAAACGTTGGGAAATGCTAAATAAAAACAAATTTATTCATCCCTCTATACTGTCCTTCCAAGTAATTTATAACTCCTGGCTTCCATAGCCACCACTACTTACAGATACATCACATGTACTTATAATGTGTGCCTCCTGGCACAAGAGTTATAGTGCCCCGAGTGGCACTGAGACGTCACTCGCAAGTATTGTGGAAACACCTAACTAAGCCCATGAATACTTTTGTTGTACTGCCTCCTCAAGGTGTATTAACCATATGATCTTGTGACTAAAAGTCTTTTACTAAGAAGTGCATGACCTATTCTAAGTATAACAATATTAACCTCTCGATGTTAGGTTCAATTTTAGTATGTACTAAGTAATAGTCTAGTTATTTTATACTCATTAAATGCTGCTTATTTTCAAATTCTTAGAAAGTAAAATTATTACCGTTACCAGCAGTGTAAATTAATTCTCCAAAGTAGAGTAAAAGACATAAGTAATTTCCTTTGTTTATAACTGACCCTGGTATTTAGCAGAAATATTATATTTTAGAGTAATGTACCCAAAAGTTTGTGAAGAGAGAAATTATTGCCTGTTGCAATAACATATTTTTTAGCCATTTCAACCTGACTAAGGGTGTAAATGCCATCAAGGTGGGGGAGGCATCAAGAGTATCCTCTCATATGCCATCTTCTGGTCAATAAGTCAAATGAAATAAGGACTAAGCAATTAATTAATATATTTTAGTATGATTCACTGTAGGCAAATTCGCCTCTATAACCTCTCTCTCACCACTGTCTTTAGGGGGGAACCACTTTAATCTCTTTCTTGTCTAAGTGCTGCCAGAAATCCTTAAATTCCAGGTGCGGACCCGATCAGAGCTAATCGTCACCCAAGGCAGGTCAGCTGGAGAATTGAACATGTGCTTTCTGCCATCTTGAAACTTCAGCCATACTGCCCGCATTTCCATGTGGGCAGAACGATCCCAATGCCACCTAGGAGGTGGAAAAATATAATTCCCGAAAGATATAAAGGGTCTTGAAGAGAGACACTCGGCCTTAGAATTGCTCAGATGCTGCCATTGGACAGATGTCCTGTCCCTTGCTCCATTAAACTGCCTATTTCTAACACATGGCTGGCAGTACTCGAAAATAATAGAGGTGAAAAAAATACAAAATGCACAAAGTTGAAATATTTTTTTAGTGAACCTGAAGCAACGTGAGGTAACACTAGCAGCAAGGTAAAATCGTGAACTAATGCACATTCCTCGGAAGACAATGATGCTGCCCAGATGTTTGGTAACCTAGGCACTGGCTACCAATCCCCCTATTCATCGAATACCTCGAATCCTAAAAATAAAAGAAAACTATCAGTCAACAAGACCAAGATATTTTGGTTAAATAGTAGCTGTGTCGAATCAAGATATAAAAGTTTTCATTAAATGATTAGCACTGTTAATTAAAGGATCTCGTAAAATATTAAAAATTAATTGAAAAGGGTTCAAGATACAAGTTTATTTTTAAGGCTTGATAAAAGCGCCCTAAAATAATAGGGCAATTACAGAGTCTTGTTTGGTGTGCCAAACAAAACGAGACCTACCTCAAAGAATGCCTTGTGCAGGTTTGTTCAGCTGAGAAATCCATTAATGTTCCATAACGCATCCAACAGTCACCAGAATTGATACCATCTTGATCAGCAGTTTCCTAGGACGCAGCAAAGGATCCCATGTCCAGCCCATCAGTAATTATGAAAGAAGGGATGACTAACGTGAAATATCACAGGAATCTCATAGTAAAAAAAATCAGTACTGTAAAACAGCAGACGACATGGAGTACTGAAAATAAGATTCACGTTAGAAAATGAGGCCCAGTGCCTTGTGCTCTCCGTGAAGAGTGAAAGGAACCTGCCCCGTCTTAGAAAACCTTCATCCAGGTAAACAGTAGTTTTAAGCGAAGGTGGTGATGAAACACGAAACTAGCACCAAGGTAGTTATGCTCAAAAATGTATATACATGGAATCTCGAACTATTTCAGCACACAGCAAGGCATAATCAAGTAATTAATAATAAGATCCTTTAATCTTACTGTATACATAGAAAAATCGAAGAAACTGGAATTTTAAGATTAAAACTAAAATAGAAAAATGTATTATAAATACAGTTTTTGTACAGGCAGTAACCAAAGTAACTTTTGTTGTGAACTTATTCACTTGCCCTCTCTCTCGCTGGCTACCTAGGATAACTTCAGCACCTAAATAAGATATAGTACCAGGAAGGATTTTTTCGTCGTCACATTCACTATTTGTCTTTAACTAATTTCAGTTTCTTTTCATAGTGTAATATACCTACAGTGAGACCTGTATTACTTTTTATATTTTGTGCTGTTTAATTTGCAAAGCATTGACAAGTAGTGTAACGTAATCGTATGTTATTCGAGTCATTGGAATCGAGTTCAGCCTAGGCGTCTTCTATGCAATTCCTCGATTCCTTCATTACAGTGCTAGTTTTTGTTGAGTAACCATAAGTGTTTTGATTACAGATTATGAGTTAGTCAGCTATGGGCCTGTGTATCGTCTTGTGCGCGTAGTGGTCCCCACTACCTTATTTTCAATGCCCTTTGAAGCGGGCATCCCATTGTGTTTACTCCAGCAAATTCCCAGTCATTTGCTCTTCACCCCAGAATTACGCTACCATTTTTCTGTGTTTTCTTTTGTAATTATAATTAATTAAGTGAAACCCCAGAGTTTGCCAAATTACTCCCCTCTTGAAGTAGGCCTTCAGCCGTATTATGTTGTTTATTTTAGCTGACCTTAAGGCCAGAGTCCAGTTTTATTTTGGTAATTGGGGTAAGTTGCATATCATCCTAGTGTACCCCATTGATACAGCAGGACCCCAATTTTAAAATTATAACTATATATATATATATATATATATATATATATATATATATATATATATATATATATATAATCTTATTCCCAAATTCTCAACCCTCAGGAACCTCTACGTACCATAAGCATCAGGAGCAGCGCTGGGTCTAAACTCTAAAGGTATCCCAGGACCCCAAGAAAGTGCGTGAAGGATTGCATTCCCTCCTGAAATAGTCAGGGGAAGGAATTCTGTGCAAAGGGAAAGAGATTCTGGCCTTCGGGAACACTATATTTTATGCTTCTTCAATGCGAAAATTTCCTCTCTCTCTCTCTCTCTCTCTCTCTCTCTCTCTCTCTCTCTCTCTCTCGGGCGTCTTGCAAAATTCGGCTCTACATCATAAACCACTTTGGGCCCTTCCTTCCTATACAGGAGTCTGGTGCCCTTCAGTGCATTTTTTGAAGAAGGCATGACTCTTTGAGAGAGAGAGAGAGAGAGAGAGAGAGAGAGAGAGAGAGAGAGAGAGAGAGAGAGAGAGAGAGAGAGGAAAACTTTATCTCACTTCTAGTCCCTTGAAGTTTCACTGAAATTCGAGAAATGGCATAAGTAACTTTCTCTACTCTAGAGAATTTTTTGTTTATCTTGCTTCGGGATATATGGTGCGACTTTTTGCTTCAAATTGCAATGTCTTATTTGAAAGGTTCTCGTAATTTTTCTGTATAAACTATAGGTCATTAAGAATCTCTCTCTCTCTCTCTCTCTCTCTCTCTCTCTCTCTCTCTCTCTCTCTCTCTCTCTCTCTCTTTGTGGCGGCTAGAACACACGTTAGCTACTAGTCTGGGCGTCCCTCGGAGCTTCTCTGCGTAAAAACAAAGAAAAGACTGTAAATTTCTCACGTTATTTCAGTAAAATTTTAGAAGTTATCACACCTGTACTGCATCATACGATTACACCCTTTTCTATATTGTTTATTTATTTTAAAAAATCATTAATAATCTATATACCGTGCGGAGCCCTTCCTTAGAATTACCGTAGTATGTTGTGGTGGGTGTTAAGAGGGATGTTAAGTGCACGTTATGAAGCTGACGTAATTGGAAGTTGGTGTGGTGGGTTGGGGGTGGATGGAGGTGTTGTTGAGGTTAGGGTTTGGGGTGGGGGGCGGAGGTGAGGTGGCTGTGGAGGTGGGATTGGGATAGGGGTGGCAGTGGCTGCTGCCCTCCGTTCCCTCTTCCTTCTGAGGTGGCTGATGTGATGGGTATTTTTCTTCTGCCTCCCCTTCCCTTCCTTCTTCTTCTTCGTTCAACTGGAGCAGAAAAGGAAGTGAGGGAGGAGCTGAATTATCTTGTATTCCTAATGAGTTCGAGAGGTTTCGAGGTCATAGCTGACCCACCTCTTGAAGTGTGTGAGCCGTCAGTTCATTTGGCCTCTCATTTTGATTTTGAGCGGTGTTCAAATGTTTACTCATTCCGTTATATGTTCATTCATTTCATTATCAATTTATTCATCCCATTAAGGTTTTCCTTATTAGAGTGAAGCGTTTCAAACGGCTTCTAGACCTATATACTAACACAACTCATCTGTGTATTACGTATAAATGTATATAAGCAACAAAGAAAAGCCATGACCGAAATAACGATATTTTTGGCAGGGTTGCTTTCACTATTTAATCCTCCATTATACCCCGATCGCTCGTCCTGGGAATAAAAGAGAGAGGAAAACCGATCATTCAAATGGATCACGTCCAGTGCTTCATGGTCCCAACTTTGTTATAATTGCTGCGATGTTTCACTTAAGAGAATAGGATTGCCGAATGAAAGTCTTGCCTCTCACTATGAGAGAGAGAGAGAGAGAGAGAGAGAGAGAGAGAGAGAGAGAGAGAGAGAGAGAGAGAGAGAGAGAGAGGCGATAAATACTGACCGTACTTGGCAACTTGAAACAGGATGAGCGTTTGTGCACGTCTGAAGAATTTAGAATTTTTTAATATACTTGTTAACTGGCCTATAGTATGTTGATAATCTTTATTATTATTATTATTATTATTATTATTATTATTATTATTATTATTATTATTATTATTATTACAAGTTCACGTTTATGGCTTGAGTGTTTGTGTAGTCCTGGTGAGATTCCAAAATGTTTATTTCCTTCCCACGGAAACTAGACAAAATGCACCATTGCCTGAATGCACCAGACCGAATGCACCACCAGCCTGGTCTAGATGCACCAACCACTTGGCCTGAATGCACCGTTTTGTAGATAGTCTGAATGCACCACACTGCATAAAAATGCGCTTGTTGTCCGGTTGAATCTGGTAACAAATTTTTGTCATTTCTCACTAGAAAATGGTTAAATCTCAAAGAGAGTCTTATTTCTTTACTAAAGCTTTTATGTCATTCGTCCTTTTTTTTATCATATTTGATATCAATATGCAGGTATTTTATTTAATGTACCCCAGCTTAGTCTATAGGTTATGAATTTTTCTGGCAGAACCCTGAAAGTGTCTTGTTGGTTTTGTAATATTCTATTTTTTTCAGAAACAGTTAGGCTTGTAGTTTAAATTAAGAGGTAGTAAAGTTTCAAACTTCTCCCTCAAAGCATAATGTGTTTGTTGGTTTTGTAATGTTCTATTTTTATTCAGAATTTAAAATGATTTACTTTACCAAAGAAAATAATCCTGCAAAGTGAACATATACTGTATAGTTACCTATATAGTAACCCAAAGAACAGGTGTTAAGTGAATTAAGTTGGTGCATTGGGACCATAAGGAATAATGCATTTTAACTGGTTAGTTTTAATCTTCTTATAGCATAATGTATTTGCGGGTTTGGTAATATTCTTACTGGATTCAGACTTTGTAAATGATTCATTATATCAAAGAAAATAATCCTGCAAAGTGAATACAGATACCTATATAGTTCCCCAAAGAGCAGGTGTTAGGTGAATTAAGTTGGTGTATTGGGACCACAAGGAAAGATGCACTTTAATTAGGAAGTGGTGCATTGGAACCAGATAACCCGGTGCATTCGGACCATGATACATGGTGCATTCAGACTAATGTTGGTGCCTTGAGGCAATGGTGCATTTAGTCCATAACTCGTTCCCATTTCAAAACCATGACTTCCTTCCTTTTCTGCAGGTTTGCCAACTTGCCTATAGTCGTCTAACAAAGTCTCAGTGTATGTTGTAGCTTTTGAATGAATAATATGAAAATGGGCTGAATGGAAATCAACAATTTGCACGCAGGAGAGAGCTCACAAACAGATGCATTAGGCAGAACAGTAATATATCAAACTGAATGAATTGACAACTATTCTTTTCATGTCGTCCAATGCAGGCATAGAATGCCTCTCTACCCTCAAGGCCACTCACCCCTTTCCTGCTCTTGTGAAGAGGTGAATATACATATTTAAATATACCGACTGTATATTGACTGATTAAATAAGCATTGGCCGTTTAGAGAGGAAATGGCCGAGTAATTAACTGAAAACGAGGTTTGATTTGGTGTCAGTTGTAGACCTGCAGTGTTGCTGTCCTACCACAGAGGCAGTAGAAGCAGCTACTCAAAACCTGTCCTGTTATCGTAGATTTTTATGCCGTAATTTTTAATTTAGTTTAGCACAGTAAAGTCTTAAATTTCATAGCAGTCGGGCAAGACTCCTTTGGTCAAAGAAAGACCAATATAATAAACTTTTGGGTGTGGGTGAGCCTTGACTAGACTCGCAGTGTTGCCAACCTGGGGAAATTTTCCTCAGATTTAGGGAATCAGTGGCCTGGAATACCTGATGGGGAAAGTGTCAATAAATTTCGGGAATTTCGAAGCTTTGAGTGATATTCAGTATTCGATGCAATTTATATAAAAAAAATAAATTACATATACAAGGTTTGTATATCTAAGTTGCTCGCTTTGATAAATTGCAGGTGGTCGAGTTACCATAGACAATACCTTTAATAGAAATTCATATAGCCTTATTGAAAAAGAAAAAAGAAACTAATTGTTATAGGTCCATCCTTGCAGGAGAACCGTCCATTTTTTATGCAATTTGTCTCTCATACCACAGGCCCAATACAATGAATTTATAATGTAATAATATTAAACATTTATTTGAATTAAATGCTTAGGGAGCCTGTATTGCTGCCTTGTAACTTTCTGAAAAATTTTTAATTTCATAAGTGTTTTAACGTCAGCAGCATAAGAAATGAGGAATTCTGGGAAATTTCTGCCTTAGGATTGAGGGCACTCTGGAGGACGGTGGTTGGCATCACTGGTCACTGCCACTAGGACGAGTGTCACGAGTTAGTGATTACTCCAGGACGAATGTAAGGTTGTATGAGGAGCTCTTTTTGTAATTAATTTTCTTTAATGAAGACTAAAAGTTAATTTAGTAATGGAAATCTGGGCCTGGTTTAGTACTTTTGTTGTTTCAGAGGAATCTTCGTATGGAATAGGCCTAGTACCTATTGCCTTGTCGTGCCTGTGGAGGTTATAACTTAGCCTTTTTATTTTATCGTAGTCCCAAACGAAATGTGAGTTTCGGATTAAGTATGACGAAATCAACTCTCCCAATTTTTTTGAAGCTTTTTTTCACTTAATTAATAAACATTATCTGTGTGAGGAGCTCCTCCTTAGAATTACCAAAAAACTATATACTATAGGCTACTGTGTTTTGACTCGAGTGCATTATTGCATAATCACAGTCTGTAAGGTTAATTAGGGTAATCACTGTGTCTGTCGAGTTCTGCACAGACCCTGTAGCCATGAGGTTGTTCTTTTTATGGGGTTCGTATACTAACCATTGAGGTGGGTTGGGGGTTATAAATTCATTTATCTATTTATGAGGTCACTCAGCAGATTGACATTCGGTGGAGGTCTGTTCCAAGTGTTGAGTTGTGGAAATAGTTGTTCATTATTATAATAACCTCAAATAGATGTTTTAATGTTTTAGAAATTACAAAAATACTCAAAGTTTTCATATTTTAAAAGTTACAAAATACAGATACTTTGTTCAGGTTAATTATAAATATTTTCCACTTAACCTAACCTGTGGGATTTTGGGTTCTTACATGAACTCAAAAGTTACTGTTTTCATTCATTTTTATGCCATTTTTATTTTATGTTGCTAATGAAGTTAAGGAACATATTACGGTCATAGAAACTGTATTGTTAAAGTCAGCATTTGATCTTGTTATTAGTTAAGAATAGGTAGAGGGTAGCTTATGTGGAATCTTTTAGTTATGCTAGTATAATTTGCAAGCAATTTGTGAGTACCTTTGACACTTTGTGGCAGGTGAGTCATATGTCACAAAGTGTCACAGGTACTTTGTGGCAGATGAGTCACCTTCAGTGTCACAATTATCTGACAACAGGCACTAACCCTATAACAAATTTTCACAAACACTCATGTCAGGTCATGCTTGAAAAAGCCAGGTTCAGTCCTTAGCAATGACTCCTGTAGTTTAGATATACAATTTATGTTCCCTATATTTTATCTTTATTGCAAAATTTCATGCAAAATTTTGTGGCTCAAGTTTTGAAAGATTCTGATGTTCATATCTGAGTCGTATTAGTAGTTGTAGAG
This sequence comes from Macrobrachium rosenbergii, assembly GCA_039081455.1. NCBI lineage: Eukaryota > Metazoa > Arthropoda > Malacostraca > Decapoda > Palaemonidae > Macrobrachium > Macrobrachium rosenbergii. The sequence goes on along the minus strand of JANJGK010000027.1, from coordinate 1,518,792 downwards.
ATACTGAACTGCCCATACATACACTAATGCAATTATGGGGGATACAGGGATTTATTAAATGTCCCCATGATACATCTGCAAGTTCTCATTCTAATTATTAAATGTTTTCACTGTCTAATGTTTATTGAATATTTTCAGAGTGACACCAAGCACTAGGTTATTTGAGGTTAGGAGGTCAAGGGTGGAAGGCTCCATCCTTGCTCACCAGGTAGGGACCCAGCATCCTAGGTTAGGTTAAGGTGGGGGGGGGGAACATCCAGTGGGGCTGGTAAGAGACAGGTGCCCTTGGGTTGGGTTAGGTTGCAACCCTCTTATTTATTTTAATTTACAGTTCTTCTGGTCAGGTTAGAGCAGAATAGGCCCCTGTATTCCAGTTGGTTGTGTTTTCCTCCCTTAAAAATCCTGGTTTCCCTACTGTGGTCCCTCATCATTGCAGGATATAAGGGGGCGTGCAGTGTCTCTAGAACTACTGATTTACTACCAAATTGACCACCAGAAACATTGAGAACACACACTAAAACATAGGAAAACCTGATATTGAATAACAGAATGTGATTATGGTCTGCATGTCCACAGGTGTAAAAGAGTGTGCAGTTGACCTTTCATCTAGAGCTTAAGCCAGTGTTGAGTGGGTTTGGTGTCTGAGCCTCTGTAATCACACTTGACTGTATGACCTGTATTTTCCAGTAACAGGATTACCTCCTTTTGATTGAATGTTGTAAAGTAATGTCATGAATACAATGCAAGCTGTTTGAAACTGATATTATGTTGGATGAATCTTAACTACAGGCACCACCCCACTTACAAACGAGTACATTCCTGATGGCCGTTTGTATGTTGAATTGTTTGTAATTCAGTTACAGTACTCTTCATGCCCATTTAAGTACAGTATAATATAAAGTCAATACAGTATTTTACCTTTATTCAAACTGAACCACAAAACACTATACTGTACATACAGTACAGTATGTACAGAGTAGGTGCACAAAATAAAGTTTGAACTTATGGATGGCAAAGGGGAGCACTCTGAAGACCATTTTAATCTGTGATCCCGTTTGTTTGTATCTGAATGTTTGTAAGTTTAATGTTCATAAGTAGGGTGGTGTCTGTATTGCATGAATGTTTAGTTGTTTGTTTCATTATGCCACAAACCTCTCAATCACTTAAACCATCCTCCTTGGAAAGGAAACCTCAGGTTTTCAGGCATTGCCCAGGGAAGGACAAGCCTTACAATAGGTTCCTCTCCTCTTTCAAGACCCTCATGCCCTCCATGCCTCATGCAGGAGGCTTGATTGAAATTAGACTAGCTCATGTTCTAAGTACCATGTCTGGCTGTTTAAATAGTAGGTGAAGTTTACCAGGAAGATGAAGAGGGAAGAGGTCTCCTCAGTGTCATCAGATTGTAATACTCCACCAGTGACACTGAAAGTCCTCATGATCAGAGTGCCACTTGGCACCCCTTGCCCTCCCCTGAGATGATTCTGTTCTTGGACACATCAAACAAGGGTTGGGGTGTACACCTGGGGGAGGTATTAGTATCAGGTGTGTGGGATCGGAATGACAAGCACCTCAATATCCTGAAACTGAAAGCTGCATTTCTGGTCCTTCTGGAGTTTCAGAGCTGAATTGATGGGGCACTCCTTTGGTGTTTATGAGCGACAACACCAGTGGTGGCATACATCAAAACACAAGGGGGATTGGTGTCCTTCCAGCTTCACAGTTTTGGGGGTGCAGTTACACTTGTGGGCAGTAGCTCACTAGATAGAGCTGTCTGCCTGGTACATGTCAGGGACTCAAAAAATAAGCTGAGTTGCCAGAGTCATGATAAGGAAGAAATGGTCTCTGAACCCAGGCATTGCAGAGAGACTCTTGAGCTTGAGGGCTTTGGGTATAGACCTCTTTCCCACCTGGCACAACAGGAAGCTTGCAGTGTTCTGTTCATGCCTTCTTCACCTTTGGGACAACCTAGTGACCTATGCCTTCCCTCCGTTTTGCCTAATTCGTTGGGTAATCAACAGGGTGCCGATTACCCTGAATCTCAGGTTGATTCTGGTGGCCCCCAAGTGGCCACATGCTGGGTGGTATCTGGACCTGCTAGCTCTGTCATCTGAGGCCCCTAGAGAGATTCCCACCAGGCCGTGAAAGTGTTGGCACTTCACACCTGGAGACTACCCAGCATCTCATATGAGTGAGAGGTTCCTCTCGCTGCACAGCAAAGGAGATGTCTGGATAGCTTCAAAAATCCTCAGTGGCTGCATGCCAGGGGAAATGGGCCATCTTCTATAGTTAGTGTCATCAGCAGAGTATCTCTCCAATCAGAGACACTCTTCAGCAGGTAGCGTGGACTGTCTCGTCTTTCTTTGCTGAAAGAAGCTTCTCTTTGTCTCAGCCATTAAGGGCTACAGGTCTTCACTTGTCCAAATCCTTAGTTTGAAAGGAGTCGATCTCTCTTCCTCGTGGAAGATCTCCATGCTCCTGAGAAGCTTCGAACAGTCTTGCCTACTCAGAAAACTCAGTCCCCATGAGTGGGATGTGATTCTCATTCCTGAGGAGCCAGACTCGTCCCCTTACGAGCCTTTGAGAGAGTTGTCATACAGAAATCTGACCCTTGAGACTGTTTTCTCCTTTCACTGGCTTTGGCGAAGGGAGCAGGTGAGATTCATGGCCTCTCCTTTGATGCCAAGCATTTGAGGGGATGGGGATCAGTAAGTTTGTCCAAGAATTTGTTGCGAATACTCAGACTGCCCCAGGTATTAGAATGAGGGGTGGCTGAGGTGGGACGAAAATGTAAAGAACTTCAGGTTTGTATGTTAGGAAAAATACAAATTAATGTAAAAATTTTCTTTTTTTTTTTTAGGTTATGTTCCTTCCTTGATGTTTTGTGAAATGGTGGTGAAGTGAATTGTATTAAAGGTCATGTATTTTCATTGGAAGCAGTCTTTGGCCTCATAGTTACCCCTATTCTGTTGGCATCATGGATCAAGTTGTTGAGGTTTTGTAGAAAGGTTGCTGATTTTGTAGAATGTGTTTGTTACTAATCTAAGACTTCTGGCATGCATTCATTCTTCACTTTCATATTTATTTATTATTTGCATCTGGTGTATAGATATGCAGATAATTACTTTCTCTGACCCCTCCCATTATTCTTCTTCCAGAGGTTGAAGCCTAACATTGCAGCAGAAGCCAAGGGAAAGGTGTCACTTAAAATTATCCTTTACACCCAGAGGTACTGAATTCACCAGTTGACTTCTCACACTTCAAAAGCTGATACAGTTAAGCAATCATTGCCCAGTCACCCACCAGGACCTACTTTGCATCAAGAAGTGAGACAAGAGATCAGAATCTACTGAACCTGAAAATTGTTGACATATATACTGGTAATTCTATATTGCAGCTCCTGTTGCCCTCTCTTCTTTGATTCCTCTTAAATAAAATCCCTTCTGTGGTGGTGTGGTGTATCCTGCTTATCCACTGAGCTGCTTTTCTTATTGGACTGTTTTGTTGCGTTGTGGGATGGTGTATTTTTGGTGTTTGTAGGAACCTCTGTTGGTTTGTCTCAAAGGAACTTGATCTATCAGTTGCTTTCCTTAATCACTTGAATTTTCTTATAAGTTTTCTTCTTATTTAAAGATAGAGGCCTATGTTATTTAGTGGTTATCTCGTTTGCATTGGCTATTTATAACAGTAGGTAACTATCCAAATAATAAATTTTAATATGAAACTTTATATAGTAATACTTGCTGACATTATTATTATTAATCAGGAAAAGAGAGTTCTAGACTTTGAATAAACACCCAGCCCGACCAATATGCAACAATTACTCAATTTACTGTACACACCTATTCCCGTTGCACTGCTCGCCCAAGTCAGCTCATGACCCCAACAGCCAAAAGAAAGACTTAAAAACCAACCCAACAAACCACCAACAAGAATCTCCTGACGTCACAGCAACAACCATTGCAACCATTCCTAACATAATGAGAGGACTGGCTTTACAAACACCCAATAAAATTAACAGCATACTTTATCTACATTTCTTAAATGTACAATGCCTACACCTACTTCACTAGCCCATTTAAGTAAAGTAACAAAATAACAGTGATTAAATTAATAAAACTGACAGATAATCAGACTTGGCCCTGGGTCACTTTCCCACCTCCTGATCATCTTTCCAGATGAATGAGAGTTTGGAAGTATAAATAAATGTATTATATATCCCTTTAATATGTTTGTCACATTTTGTAAATTGATTCGCTTGGCAGATGTTAAGTACTCTACTTACAGTAATACTTATACAGTATAATCCTCTTCAACAGTGAATAACCAAACAAGTGAATTTGGGAGTTATTGTAGGAATGGCATGCAATAATGATTATAAACTGCGACATGACTTCGAAATTCAACTTGCATTCTCATACACTTCATAGCTTCAAGTGCCATCTGAGTAAATTATGTACACAGTTTCCTATGAGATTAATAGTTTTTCTATATATTAATTTTGCAAAATTACATTCTCACTCATACAACTTACCCGGTAGTTACATATAGCTGTCGTCTTTGACGTCACGGCAGTATTCAAATTTCGCGCTAGCGCTATCGTTACAAAAGGTGATCCCTCTACCCCCGCCCTCTATCGGGGTATCGGGAACCGTCCCAAGAACACGTCATTAGTTTTTGCCGTGCCGAACCGGTAATACGGTTCTGCTGCTGGTAGTATTTCTCAACAATTCGAACTTCTAATTCCTTTTTTGGTGAAGTACTCGGTTTGTTGTTTTTTGCTGGCGCTAGTTATTGCTTGAGAGTTATTATTAGTTAGACTATTATGTCTGATTCTGGTTCTAGTGGTATCCGGTTTTGCAGCAAAGGCTGCAAAACCAGGCTTGTTAAGCTTAGTTTAGATCCGCACACTTCGTGCTTTTCATGCAGGGGGCAAAAATGTTCTGCTGATTTGACTTGTAACGAGTGTGAACTTCTAACTTTGTCTGACTGGAGTGCTTTGGGGAAGTACATGAAGAAGCTAGAAAGAGATAGGATTAGGAAGGCCTCTTCTAGGTCTTCGAGGTCAGGAGGTAGTCAAGAGGTTTTTGTAAATCCTATTATCCCTGCTCCCCCTGTAGTTCCTGTAGTTTTACCTACCCCGGACACCGTTTCTCCCAATCCTGATACCGTGTCAGTCCTTAATGCGTTTATGTCTTCCATGCAGAAAATGGGGGACAATTTGCAGCGGTTAGTAGACCGCAGTGATAATGCGAGTGTTGTGCCTTGTGTAAGTGTTGTGGAGGAGGTAGCTTCTCGGCCCATTCACGCTCCCAGGTCTAGGCCCCTGTCAGGCTCCCAGGTTCCAGGGAGAAAGCATGCCGAAAGCCGAAAGGAGGTGAGTGGGACCTGCTCCCGAGTAGTTGCCCCCTCAAGCAGTCCTGTTGCCGCTTCCCAGGCTGCTGGCCCTCACCACCGAAAAGGTGAGGAGCGGAGAGTGTCGAGTGGATCCAGTTGGAGTTCCTCCCCGCCTAGAGGTTGGCGTTTTCGCGACTCTTCTAGACCTTTGAAGAGGTCTCGTCTGCTTTCTCCATTGAAGATTCCTAAGAAGAAGGCTCTTCTGGAGGATCCTTCCCCCTCCTGTAGCTTTTGGGCAGAACCGGAGAGGCTTTCTTCGTCGGACTCGTCTCTTTCGTTATCGGCGGATCCTCCCTATCAGACGATTACATCTGAGAGGCCTGCTCCTTTGGCGCCAGCGACTCCTGTGACTCCTGTTCCTGTGGCGCCTGCTCCAGCATTCGATGAACCTCAACAGCTTGTGATTGACGGAATTAACGCCCGTTTGGACTCGATTTTACAACTTTTGTCTAAAAATCAAGTCTCTTCTTTGGCTCCTCCTACGATGCCAGCGGCGCCCACCTCAACTCCTCGTTCTGTCGCCCCGGTAGCGCCGCCGCTTGCGCCTCCGTTGGCGCCACCTTTGGCTGCTGTGCCGATTGCGCCTCCTTTGGCGCCTCCTGTGATACCAGCGGCGCCCGCCTCGACGGCTATGTCTGCCGCTCCGGTAGCGCCGCCGCTTGCGCCTTCATTGACGCCTCCTGTCGTTGTGGTACTGACGGCTCCGCCTTTGGCGCCACCTTCGGTTGCTGTATCAACTGCGCCTCCTTTGGCGCCTCCGATGGCTCCTCAACAGGCTCAAACTCTTTCGGTGACACAGCAAGAATATGTCACTAGCCTTCCAGCCCCCGCTCGTGTAACTCAAGTCTCAGTTCAAGGAGACTTGGATGAAGATGTTGTCCAGCTGGACTTATCCCCAATTTCTGACGAACTCCTCTCGGGCTTAGAGGAGCAGTGTAAGGAGGAGAAGTCTCCCCAACTCTCTTCCTACAAGAAGCTCTTGAAGTTCTTTATTGAGAACTTCCCTGATTCGTTCTCGCCTGCGGCTCCTCCGTCTCCTGGGTCCCAGTACAAGAGGGACAAGGCTTCTGTTTCTTCTTCGGACTTTACCAAACTTGTCCTGTCCGTCTCGGCGAAGAAAGGCCTTAAGAAGATGGATGCTTGGCTGGCCGAGAAGAGGGAAATTGGAAAGAACGTCTTCTGTCTTCCCCCTCCTCATCGTTCCTTCCGTAACCGGAGTTGGTATGAGACTGGGGAAATGTTTTCCCTGGGTGTGGCTGCCTCCGCACAGGGGGACTTCTCCAGTCTCATGGATGCCAGTAGGAGGACCGCACTTAATTCTGCGAAGGTCTTCTTTACGTCCTCCGAACTGGATCAAGTTTTCAAGAGCGTATTTCGGACTCTTGAAATTGTGAGCTTCCTGGACTGGGCGATTGCGGCCTTAGCCAGGAAGATTAAGGATTTTAATCTTCCTTCCGAGCTCTTGGATGATGTGGTAGGAGCAGTGGATTGCATGGATAGGGGCATCTGCGACGGTGCAGTAGAACTGGCCTCTTTATTTACGACAGGGGTTCTCAAAAAGAGGCAACTTTGGTGCTCCTTCCTAGCAAAAGGTGTTTCTTCAAGCCAGAAGTCGGCTCTCTTGTTTTCTCCTTTAAACAAGGCTCATCTGTTTCCGCAAGAGTTGGTTGCTGCAATTTCCCAGGCGTTAGCCCAGAAGTCAACCCAGGATCTTTTGTCGCAGTCTGCCAAGAAAGCGAAGAGACCTGTGCTTTCTACCGCTTCTGTGCGCGGTGTTTCGTCCCCCGCTTTCTCGTATGGACAGTATAAAGGAAGACCCTCTAAACGTGTTTTTGGCAGGGCCAGAGGAAAAGGCAAAGCCACGCCTAGAACCTCGACGGCCCCAGAGAAGAAATGAACCTTTTGTCCTCCATTCAGCTGTAGGAGCCAGACTGCAAAGGTTCTGGCAAGAGTGGCAACAGATCTCGGCAGACCCTTGGACGATCCAAGTTTTAAAAGAAGGATATGCCATCCCCTTCCTTTCCAAACCTCCTTTAGTGGAGGCTCCAGTTTCTTTACAGGCGTACTCGCACAACTCCGCGAAACTAGACGCCCTTCGCTCAGAAGTCCGAGCCATGCTGGAGAAGGAAGCGATAGAACAGCTTCATGCCCCTCTATCTCCAGGTTTCTACAATCGTCTGTTCCTGGTTACGAAAGCATCAGGGGGATGGAGACCCGTCCTGGACGTGAGTGCGTTGAATGTCTTCATTCAGAAGACAAAATTCTCCATGGAGACAACTCAGTCGGTCTTGGCGTCTTTACATCAGGGGGATTGGATGGTTTCGATAGACCTCCAAGACGCTTATTTTCACGTCCCGATACATCCAGCTTCAAGGAAGTTCCTGAGGTTCGTCTTCGAGGGACAGGTTTATCAGTTCCGTTCCCTCTGCTTCGGTCTGTCGACAGCCCCGCAAGTTTTCACAAGGATCCTGTTGTCAGTAGCCAGACATCTTCACCTGGAAGGAATTCGAGTTTCCATGTACCTCGACGATTGGCTGCTCAAAGCTGCTTCGAGGGAGAGCTGTTTGGAGGACCTATCAAAGACTCTTCAATTAACGAAGTCTCTAGGCCTCATTATCAACGAGAAGAAGTCTTGCCTTACTCCCAGTCAGCAGATTGTCTATTTGGGAGTGAGTCTGGACTCTCAGACTTTTCAGGCTTTTCTGTCCAACCAACGGATAGCCTCATGCCTGCTGAAGATAGACGACTTTCTGCAGAGGAAGATTTGTTCCGCGAACGAATGGATGAGCCTCGTGGGAACCTTAACTTCAGTGGAGAAGTTTGTAAAACTGGGGCGCTTAAACCTGAGACCACTGCAGTTTTACCTGCAAGAGAAGTGGCCCAGGAAACAGTTCCCGGACTCCTTCACATTCGCCATTTCGGAAAAGATAAAGGAGTGCCTCCGTTGGTGGAGGTCAGAAGGAAGGCTGTCACAAGGACTTCCTCTTCAGCTTCCGAACCCAGACCTAACTCTTTTTTCCGACGCCTCGGACAAGGGCTGGGGAGCGACTATGGGGACAAAAGAAGTTTCGGGCCAGTGGCAAAGAGAAGAGAGAAACTGGCATATCAATCGAAAAGAACTAAAAGCGGTTCACTTAGCCCTGTTAGCCTTTCAAAAAGAAGTGGAAGGCAAATGCGTCTTGGTCCAGGCGGACAACACGACCGCTCTGGCATACATTCGGAAACAGGGGGGCACTCACTCGTGGTCCCTCTACGAGACCTCGAGGGAGCTTCTAGTTTGGACGGAGGAGATCGGGACCAGACTAGTAACGAGATTTATCCAAGGGGAGAAAAATGTAGCAGCGGACCTTCTCAGCAGAAAGAACCAGGTCCTATCCAACGAGTGGACTTTACATCCCATAGTTTGCAAGGAGCTTTGGAAGATATGGGGACGCCCGCTCATAGATCTTTTTGCAACCGACAAAACAACTCGGCTGCCCCTTTACTGCTCTCCAGTTCCAGACAACAAAGCGGTTTTCGTGGATGCAATGTTCATGGACTGGTCGGACCTGGACCTGTATGCCTTTCCCCCGTTCAAGATCCTGCGGCAGGTAATCTCGAAGTTCTCAAGCCATCGAAACGTAAGGATGACTCTGGTGGCTCCATTCTGGCCGTCCAGGGAGTGGTTCCCGGACCTTCTAAACCTACTGTCAGACTTTCCGAGACTTCTGCCAGAGAGACCAGATTTACTCAGACAGCCGCACTTTCAGAGGTTCCACCAAAACTTGTCCGCTCTTCATCTTGTCGCCTGCAGACTGTCAGGAGACTCATCAGAAAGAGAGGCTTTTCAAGAGAGGCTTCGGAAGCTATCGCGAAGCCAAGAAGAGAATCCTCCGACAATGTTTACCAGGCGAAGTGGACACAGTTTAGGTCCTGGTGTCGAAGAGAAGGCGTGTCTTCTTCTTCGACGTCTATAGCCCAGATGGCCGATTTTCTCTTGTTCCTCCACAGAGAGAAAAAGCTTGCTGTACCTACCATTAAAGGGTATAGAGCCATGTTAGCTTCGGTCTTTCGACATAGGGGTCTTGAAGTGTCTTTGAGTCAAGACCTTTCAGATCTGATTAGATCATTTAATACGTCAAAGAGAGACCAGAAGAGACCAGTGGCGTGGAATCTTGACGTAGTGCTGAGATGGTTACGGTCTCAGTCCTTTGAACCGATGGCGAATATCTCCTTGAAGGATCTCACGAAAAAGACTCTTTTTTTGGTAGCTCTGGCTACGGCCAGGAGAGTAAGTGAGCTACATGCGATTGACAAGAGAGTAGGCTTTGCTAAGGGGAAGGCAGTATGTATGTCTACTCTTGGTTTCTTAGCCAAGAACGAAGACCCGTCTAGACCTTGGCCAAGAGAGTTTGAAATTAAGGACCTTTCCCAATTGGTCGGTCCCGAAGAACCCGAAAGGTACCTCTGCCCTGTGAGAGCTCTCAAGTTCTACGTTCAGAGAACGAAGAAGCTCAGAGGTCCCAATGACCACCTCTGGTGCTCGGTTAGAGATCCTTCGAGGCCTCTCTCTAAGAATGCCCTTTCTTTCTTTTTGAGAAGCCTGATAAAAGAAGCTCATGAGCAGTGTGCTGACTCGGAGATGAGTATTCTTAAGGTAAAAGCGCACGAGATTAGAGCGGTTTCGACTTCTGTAGCCTTTAGCAGAAACTTATCTGTGAAGGACTTGGTTAAGTCCACCTTTTGGAGATGCAAGTCAGTGTTTGCATCGCATTATTTAGTGGACGTGCAAACTGTTTTCGAAGAGTGCAGTACGCTGGGGCCCTTTATTGCGACTGACACGGTGTTGGGGGAGGGTGAAAAGGAGTCCGCTCCTTAACTAACATTTTCACCTTGGTGTTGGGGTTGTTGTTTTTTGAAGGTTGCCTGGAGATACATGATGTGTTAGTATCTTCCAGTTTTTAATCTTTGGTATTGGTTTTATGGTAATGTTAGGTGATCCCTCGTTTTGTTGTTCGTTGTACTGCGCCCTGATCAAGGGCATCAGACTTGTCCGTACGCAGCCATGTTCTCTACGGCAGGTACTGTTTTTTATTGTGTCCGACACACGGATCCCTTATATCCTCTCGGCACAATATAAAGGCCAGCAGACTACAGAGGCAGTAACCACTGAGTCAGCTACCTTTAAAGGTAAGGAACCTATGTCTAACTTGTTGCAAGTAGATAATTCCAAGAATTTTATTAGCTGCCAGGGCCCCACCTCCTCAAGGTGCCAATCAGCTATATGTAACTACCGGGTAAGTTGTATAAGTGAAAATGAAATTTTTATGATAAAATAACGTTTCACTTATACTTACCCGGTAGTTACATAATCATAACCCTCCCTCCTCCCCTCACCTGGGCAGTTGGGCAAAAACTTATGAAGTGTTCTTGGGACGGTTCCCGATACCCCGATAGAGGGCGGGGGTAGAGGGATCACCTTTTGTAACGATAGCGCTAGCGCGAAATTTGAATACTGCCGTGACGTCAAAGACGACAGCTATATGTAACTACCGGGTAAGTATAAGTGAAACGTTATTTTATCATAAAAATTTCATTTTTGCTTATAACAATTGGATAACAACAGCCATTTACCTGGTATTTCAACCATCGTACGGTAATAAGTAATTACCATAGGTTATAGCACAAATGACATTAAGTAGAATAGGACTGATATATTTTTACATTATACCCTTATTCAGTATGGATAAAGATTGTCAAGGAAATATACTGCTAAATTTAAGCTGCAAGTTGTAGCTGAAGCTGAAAAAACAATGTTCCAGCTGCTAATGAGTATACTGTAAATTATCATCCATCGGCAACATGGATGAAACTCGATCGTAATTGAAATTGGAGGGAAAGTATTTTAATCAAAACTACTGGGCATGAAAGAACACATTACTGTTATTTTTACGCCAATAAACGATAAATAAGTAAAGCTCATGTTATGATGAAATCAAATGAATGGAATCTTGAATTTTTTTACACAAAACAAACGCCCCCAAATGGCCATCGTCATACGTCATCTATTAACGAAAATAATAGATAAATTAGTTTCACAACGAGACTTATTTTAGTTATATTTCGACTTAAAAACACTTCGTATAACGAAAAATAACCTTGCCCCATACAAATAAAGTAGCTAGAGATTCATTTACGCCAACTAGAATCAAGAAAAGCACTCTGAACTTAACTAAATACGGTGAAATAAACACCGCATAAACGATTTCCAAACCAAAACATTGAGACGCTATGACCGCAATTTATAATACGAAAGCAATATAAGAATATGTACAATATTATTGGATACAGTGAATTAAGGCATAACATTTTAAAAGATCCTTGGAAAAGATGCCTATTCATTATGTTGACATTTGTTTAATACAATACATGAATATAGAGTAGAGTATAATGCAGGCTACGCTACCGTTTATGTATACAATGTACCATAGTGTAGACTAAGCTAATTCTTGTTTTTTATTCAATTTCACTTTGCATGAACCTCCAGAATTAGCTGATATTAATAATTACAATACTGTGAATGTATAGAGTATACTTTATAGTGTAGGCTAGGCTATGTTTGAGATATATATATATATTTTTTTTTTTTTTTTTTTTTTTTTGAACCTAACCCCACCGTAAGTAGGATAATACCTGTATAAACATTTTTAGTTTGTTTTGTGTGCATTTGAATATCAAAATAGGCAGTTCTAAGTGTTTTTAGAAGGGTTCTAAGTATTTGCGGGTTTTAGCTATTTGCCGGGAGGTGTGGTACGCATCCCCCACGAATACATGGGGTTAACTGTACTTGCTTCGGCAGTACATAAACTACAGCAAGGATGACATGAATTGTGGAGAGTTCCACATTTTTTAGCAACTTGGCTTCCAGCTCATACTACAAGCGCCAGTAGCGCTCTCCTGGCGCCGACTACAGAGCGCTCGGCACCAATTACTGAGAGCCTTGCACCAACTCTCTCCTACTGCTGGCCCTCCAGCCATTTTTATCCACTTGCTACAGCACCTGGCTCCCTTGCTGCCTTCCCATGCCATTGCCAGTCTTGTGTCTGGGTTAACAGAAGTTAACCTTATAATAGTGAAGTGTTGTGCAGTGTAGGAGCTGACAACTCATTCCCCGGTGCTCCTAGACGAAGCCCCTGTCAGACTCCCCAGCACTAGGGAGGAGGCATACTGGAAGTCCAAGGGAGGCTGGTGGGTTTACTCATGGGTAGTTTCCCCCCTCAGTCGAGCCTGTTGTCAGGTCCCAGGTATCAACAGACGGCCACTGATAAGGCGTCTTGATGAATGTGTAGTGGAGGAGGTGGCTGCTCGTCCACCCAACTCTTCTAGATGAAGGTCCCTGTCAGACTCCCCTAAACCATGGAGGAGGCAAACCAGAGGTCTAAGGGAGGTCGGTGGGGTTTGCCCACGGGTAGTTGCCCCCTCAGCTGAGCCTGTTGTACATGGATCCCAGGACTTGGTTGACAGCCACTGGAAAGGTATCCAACTTGAAGTGTATACTTTATCATCCAGTGATTCAGATTCCAGTGCGAGCAAGGGGCGCAGTTGGCACTTTAAAGGTTTATCCAGGCCATTGAAAGGCCTGTATCCGCTGCTGACAGCGCTTCCATGTAAGTGGGCGAGAGATCAGGAGCATAGTCCTGAACCTTCATACAGCTTTTGGGACAACCCCAGTCATTTGTCTCCTGCTGTTCCAGTGACAGAGCACCAGTGTTTGGTGCTGAAATGGGCCCCCAAGAAACATTCAGAGTGCCCAGTGGGATCCAAGGGATCTGAGTTTGCAATGACATCCGAGCGCCCAGTGGGATCCGAGCACCCATTGGGATCTGAGTGCCCATTGGTATCCAAGCAGCCAGTGGGATGCGAGGGATCCAAGCATCCAATGGGATCTGAGGGATCCAAGCATCCAGTGGGATCTGAGCGATCCAAGCATCCAGTGGGATCTGAGGGATCCAAGCATCCAATGGGATCCAAGGGACCCAAGTGTTCAGTGTGATCCGAGGGATCTGAGCGTCCAGTGTTCAAGCGCTCGGTGTCCAATTGTTGACTGGCTCCAGCTTTTTGAGTGGCCAGCACCAGTCCCCGATCAGCAGGCGCCAACTCTTCAGTACCAGACTCCCGCCTCTGAGTGCCATGCAGTCCGCTTGCAAGTGTTTTGGCTCTCTTCAGTTTGTTCCACATTCGCCTAGAGTTCAAGACGAGCCAACGTTGCTCCCTTTTTTAGCGACAATTAGTGTCTCAGAGTCCTGTCTTTTGCAGACTCCCGAATTTATGAGCTTGTTGAAGAATCTCCCACCTCTGCATTTTCTTCATATTACAAAAAGTCTCTCAGGGAATTGAGAGTTTGAATTTTGTTGAAAAGAGAGCATGACAAGTATCTTTGGATTTTTCTTCAACAGAACTAGTCGTCCTTGTCGAAGATCTTGTCAGGATTTTGAAGTAAGGTTGTTTCTTGACTGGCAGCAGGAGCATGGGTCACACAATCGCAGTCAGCTACTTTCAGACGGTTCTTTAATTCCAAGCTCCCTTTTCTTCTTACTTGGAACATCAGTAGACGAGTCTACGGGGGACTTGGTTGTCCACCGAGATGTTAGTCTACTTAGAAAGACTTCATAGGAGAGTATTGCAATTCCATTATCCAGTTCCTAGGTTTTATGGCTCAGACAGAAAGCACCATAATGTATTTTGGTTCTTCATGGCTGCTGAAGGTACACGCAGTAGACAGTTGCCATTCTCCGCTTCCTATCAAGCAGTAAGAAGGCTAGCTGTCTCTCACAGCCTTTCTGCATCGCTGTGGTTCCCGCTGTCTCTTCTTCGGTCCGACTTCTTTTGGAATAGTGATACCTTCTCTCCTGAGCATTCTTTTGTTGGTAGAACTTACTTGGTTCCAAGCTAGAAGAGGAAGTGCCTTGTACCCTCTCGATCCAGTGCTCCCTAGCTATGCCTGTTCCTGAATGCCTGAATCCTGTTCCAGAGCGCTCAGCACTTTATGGCCAGTACTAGGCTCCCACCACTGAATGCCTAGCGCCTGCTCACAGACTTCTTCCGTTTAAAGGATTGCGTCTGATGGCAGAAGGATTCATCACTCCTGGTTTCGGACAAGGCCACTGTTATCCCGTGCCCAGGCTTTTATGTCTCATATGGATGTTCCAGCCTTTTTTAAGTGTGATAGATTTTAGTGTCTGCCACATACGGTTCTGCATTTGTTTTTGGTCTGTATGAGGTGTCATAGAGTCCACGCAAACTTATTGAGTCTAAATAAGAAGTTGAACCAGTACAGATGTCCATGCATCCACACGGCTGTCAAGAATCTCTGCAAGTTCGCTCGGTTAGTTGCTAGTCCTCAGGGTTGTCAGCGAGTATGCATGGCCCACAGCTCCCCTTTTTCTTGTCTATAGGAACAAAGTTCAAGACGGAGATGAACTGGACAGTCCTGTCGCCCATTCTCCAGGGCGATTGTGTACGTCTTCTGAGACAGGATCTTCCACTTCGGGTATCTAGGCTTTGGCCTCTACAGCACAAGGCTTCTCGAGTCCCTGCTCCTCTTACATTTTTCTTCATTTTCTGGCCATGGACATCAGTTTTTTCCTGGATGTCTGGCTTATTTGACTCCCTTCGAAGGAAATTGCTTAAAGGTTTTGATCACAAGCCAACTGGGACAAGGAAACACAGTCAGACTCCGTCGTTTTATCCAAAGTCCCGGATTCAAGTCAGACCTGCAGTGGTGGCTGTTCGAACTTACTTTCGTTCTGGGACGTGTCCCCGGAAGAAAGGGGTCTTCACATCTATGTCAGAGAGCTGAAGGTGATTCGCCCAGGACTTTAGTGCTTCTTGATCAGAGTTCACTCCTAGAATGTGGTAATCCATTTAGTGTAGACCACAGTCCCTAATATTCGTTATGTTAGTAAGGAGACACTTTCTCTCATTTTCTCTCCACCAAACAGCACCAACAGTGACAATCAGAGTTTTTCAAGTCTCTCGATTTATTCAGGCCAATTAAGAAGTTCTGGCAGACGAACAGAACTGTCAGAAGTTTGTTCTTTTTACTGAGTGGACCTTGAATCCCCAGATCTGTCGGGATCTGTGGAATCTATGGGGCAGGCCAGCTAGCATGGGCAGCAGACCCCATGTTGCAAGTGTGGTCCAATTTGGACCCCCAAGTCTTTTCCGCCCTTCAACATAGCCAAGGTAGTGCGAAACAAGTTTCAGGCTCTTTGCAACATTACAGTGACCCTCATATCCCTGTTCTGAACCAAGAAGTAATTATTTCCAAACCTGCCACGGTTGTTGCTGAATTCTCCACAACTTCCCCAATCTGTCTACTCAGTCAGTCTCACTTCAAGAGATACCAGTCTACTCAGTCAATCTCACTTCAAGATATACCACCAAGGCTGGCTTGCTCTTGTCTGGACGGGCCTCAGATTGTCCGGAATCTCGTCTGAACAAGGGGTTTTTTGTAGACGTTCTACAGGGACAATTGTAACACAAACTTCAGCCTTCTAGTTCCGTGTACCAGAATAAGTGAGCAATTTTCCGTAGCTGGTATCTCAGACTCTTATGTTCCTCCTTTCGAGACATTTGTGACCTGAATTGCAGATTACTTCTTTTAGCTAAGGAGATCTAAAGCGTCTCGTATTCCTCCATTACAGGACGTCGAGCTAAGTTTAATTCAGTTTTAGGCATCGTCCTTCGACTAGTCCAGCAAGGAAAGGATTCCAGTCTCCTGGAACTTGGATGTAGTGTTGAAGTGACTGACAGGTTCCTCTTTTGATTATTGCACTCCTCTTCTCAGGAAAGACCTTAACCAGTAGGCTACCTTCCTGGTAACCTTGGCTTCTGCTAAAGTTTTAGTGAGGTCCAAGCCATCGTTCTAGAGTAGGTTTTTTCACAAGGAGACACTGTTTGCTTATTTCCCCTTGGAATTTTATCCAAGAATGAGGACCCATCCAAGACCTGGATCTCGTCTTTCTCCCTTATAGAACTTAACGGACATAGTTAGCGTCCAGGAGTGCCTGCTGGCTCCCGAGCTCCTAGCTCGCCTGGTACCCAGCTCATCTGGTGCCAGTTCATGCGTCAAGGGCCCAGGAGCACTCGCCAACTCTGAGGAAGCGTAAAGAGCTCTCTGTCTGCACAGTGGGTTCTTCAGGTACTACTTGAGCAGGACCCAAAGACCAAAGGACCATCCATAACCCATTGTGTTTTAGCAAGGACTCATTTTGCCCTCTGACTAAGAACACATTGTCCTTCATCCTAAATGGTTCTTTTTTCTGAGACATTCAGATTCAGGAGAGCATTTAGCCTACTTTTAGCAAAAGCTAATGATGTCAGAGCAGAATCTACTTCATTAGCTTTCAGGCATGCACAAGATGTCCCTGGCTTCCATTCTGCAATTGAACTACTGGGTGTGTAATTGATCCTCACTTCTCACAATTTAATGAAAGTTAAACTGTGTTAATTTTGCAGTACATTGCGATCA
This sequence comes from Macrobrachium rosenbergii, assembly GCA_039081455.1. NCBI lineage: Eukaryota > Metazoa > Arthropoda > Malacostraca > Decapoda > Palaemonidae > Macrobrachium > Macrobrachium rosenbergii. Next base: position 1,501,886 of record JANJGK010000027.1, on the reverse strand, counting down.
TATTAGTATTTGGCATGGTATTGTGGAGGGAAGCATAGGATTTTCTCCTACCGTCTCTTTACCTTGTAGTGGGGTGTTGATTTTTGGAGAGCTGGAGGGGTACAATGTACCCGGCACATCCGCCACTTCATTGGATGGGTTGTGGTTTCCCTTCACTGTAGGTGACAGCATTATCTGGTTGTTTTTTTATTATGGTACTGCACCGAGGGCAAGGGCACCCTTTTAAGTTTTGCTAGCCATTGGATAACTCCTTGAGCTGCATAACTTCCACTGATGCTTTGTTAGCAATCTGAGTATTCCTTTGCTACAAAGCTCCCACTCAAAAAGAGGCACTCCCCAGCTTTACCACCATGCCACTACAGGTTTAAGATGACCACCAACCGGAGGCATTATTCTCCTGCAGTAGCTCTCTTGGCTGAAAAGGAACGACAAGCATTGTCTTCAATGCTAGCAACTTTTCTATTTCAAATTCATTACATGACTTAATGTTTTGGAGCAGAATATGTCCATGTATCCCACCTCCTGTCAAGTAACTACATGATCGGACCTCTCCCTCCTCCCCTCTCATGGACATACGGCACAAACAGAATGAGATTGTCTGTTAAGTAATTCCTGTTATTCCCTTTAGTGGGCGGGACTAGTCACCTACACAAAACAATTGAAGCACTAGCGTGAATTTTGAATTTAGGCTGCCAAGATAGTTTGAAACTATAGCTATTTAGTCACTTGGTAAGTATATATAAAACTTTTATTATAAAAATATTGTTTTTTCACAAGGAGACGCAGTTTACTACTATACCCTTGGATTTTTAGCCAAGAACAAGAACCTTCCAAGCCCTGGCCCCATTTTTTCTCCATTAAGACCTTAACGGATACCTTAGCTCTAAGGGAGAAGAGAGTTCTTTGCCCTGCTAGGGCTTTACGGTATTACCTGAGCAGGACTGAGTAGATCAGAGGACCACCCAGTAACCTCTGGTGCTCTGTCAAGAACCCCTCTCACCCTCTGACTAAGAACGTCAAACTTAATTTCTGAGGCACGCACTCAGATTCAGAAGGACATGTTGCCTTTTTTTGAAGTGAAAGCTCATGATGTCAGTTCAGTCTCTACCTTATTAGCTTTCAGGCACATATGTACCTCACTTCTCTGCAGTTGGCCTGCTGGAAGTGCGAACCGATCTTCTCGTCTCACTATTTGAAAGAAGTTGAAACAGTGTTTGAAAATTGCAGTACCTTGGGGCCATTTTCAATGGCTGGCATGGTATTGGAGGAGGAAACATAGAACTTTTCTCCTACTGTCTCTTCATCTTGAAGTAGGGTGTCGAATTTTCGGGAGCCAGGGGGTACAGTGTACCTGGAGTACCCACCAGGCTCAGTGGATAGGTTGTGGTGTTTTCAGTGTAGGTGAAAGCGTTGTCTGGTGGTTTTATTCTGGTACTTCACCCAGGGTCAAGGGCACTTTTTGTAAGCTTTGTTAACCATCGGACATATACTTCTCTGCAAAGCTCCTACGTAAGTAGAGGCGCTCCGTGGCTATATTGCCACACCATTACAGGTTAAGATGAGCACCAACCAGGGGCAGTATTTAGCTGCATTAGCTCTCTTACTAGATAAAGAAACGACAAGCATTGTTTTCAGTGCTAGCAACTTTTCTATTTCAAAGTCATTACCATAACTTAATGTTTTTGGATTAGAATATGTCCATCTATCCCACCCCCTTTCAGTGTGAGATTCAACTTTGTAATTACTTGGTAAGTTACTTATATGAAAATGTTGTTTTCATAATAAAATTAAGTTTTATGTATACTTACCAAGTAATTACAGAATCAGAGCCCTCCCTCCTCCCCTCTCATGGACATAAGGCACAAACAGAATGAGGTTTTCTGCTAAGTCGTTTCCAGTACTCCCGTTGGTGGGCAGGGCTTGTCCCCTACAGTAAACTATCAAAGTGCTATTTTTTAAATGAAAGCTGCCGCGCAAGTTAGAAACTATAGCTACGTAATTACTTGGTAAGTATATATGAAACTTAATTTTATTATGAAAATAACATGTTTCAGGAGGTAAGTTATCGTTAATGGGTTTGATAATTTAACTTTCACAGTTGGAACCTGATTTACTTTAGCAACAATTATTATTCTATAATGAAATATCTCGGCGCCCATCATGTGTGTATGCTTAAAAATAAACTGTCAAGTGATTGAAAACCTATATTACGCTGATGACTATTACAACTGTATATAGTAGAGTACTTTACATGTTTCATTCGAAAGGAATATTTCCATCAAAAGGAACGAATGAATTAAATATGCACAGACTCATTTATGTAAGCAGTATCCAATGGGACAGATGTTTTTGAATCCGAACAGTTGTTAAATCAGTGTGAATAGAGTACGTGAAAAATTTACATGTACTGTTATTTTCTGCTTTGCCAGTAACCTAATGTCATACAAGAGGCTGCATATGTATAATAATTAGGTAATAATGAAATCACCAGTAATGGCACCGGATTTCACTGTACCTAGAACTGTTAATTTTTGCTAATAATATCAACTACCTGTGATTCAGTCTTTTTTTTATATATGAAATTCGGTAAGAAATAATGTTCCCAGAAATTTCTGAAGGTTTTATGTTAGTATATGGTCCCCTTTTCATTACTGTCCAGAGATTTTGGAAAAAAATTTCACCCAAGATAAAGAAAACTGTATACAGTATTTAAGAAGCATATGGAATTGGTAGAAAATGTTTATGTAGGGAATATACAGAATCCTTAATCCTAAATCATGTTTGCAGCCATCCTTGTATTTCACAGACACATATGTTCAGTCACACCTCATTGTTTCAACTCCCATTACACTATTATTTTTGCACCATAAAAATAGTTTGTCATTTCTTTTATTTCTTAATCAAATCCTACCATACATTACCCCCATACAACACCAAGGAAGTGCCCTAATCCTTAGTAACCTTTCCTGCAGCACACCATACACACTATCTCCATCATACTTTAGTGCCTCTCTCTGGTCTCATTCCATCTATCAACTTCTCAATTGACGAATGTCCTCACTGTGCACTTACACTGTACAGGCATTTTGAACCTTAATTAACCCCTACTGTTTTTGTATCTTTCAACCTCATCAAGCCAGGACTGCACTTGGGACAGCCTCTCCATTTGCATCTTTTCATTTGAGTTTCATTTGCTTATTGACCTTCTCTGTATTTACATCCCTAAAGAACAACTTTTTATTCTCTTCCAGCTTTCATAAAGATGGTTCATATTTGCTTAAACTCCACTTCAGTTCTTTTCAACTTTTATTTTTCTTTTTTCTGTTTTGCCAGGACTAGGTAAGAGGGAATGTGTTCCAGCAACCTTTGTAATAGAAAAAGAAGATGAGATGAAATTAAGGAAGTTAAGATTTAAGTAGGAGGAGATAAACACATTAATTAAAACAAAGAATACAGTAGTTGGAAACGACATTTGTTAAGAATGTTAACATTGGGTTACGCATTCATTCTAGCAGATATTTTCCTGGTAATAGATTATAGTAAACTTATGGAAAAAATGTCTCAAGTTTCAAAAGTATGTTATAATGCTTTTCAAATAGTTTGCAAGATGCATGAATAATGAACCAAACTGAGGTAGGTTATATTGGCAGAAAATGTTTTAAACTCAAGGTGTTGCTATCTCAGGTTCAGACATCAAATATGAATCCTTCCGTCAAAATAAAGAATATTTCATATGCTACGCTTAATGTCATAGAATGAAGTAAAAATTACAAATGAGTAACAGGTGGTAACAAGATTGAAGAGATCGGTTTGTATTAAATAGGAAGGTATAGAATTGAAAGAAAATATGGAGTGTGGTTTCTATGATTTTGAATGAGATGGGGATTCACTGAAGTTTTGCTTTAGTAATAGAAAGTCTGTGACTCTTGAACTTCATACCTTTGTGGATGTACAAAATATGAGAACTGTGACATGTAGGTGATACGATTAAAGTAGTAAACCTTTTGTTTTGATACTAAAGGTGAAACTTTTTTGTTTTAGATGAAGAGGAGCAAGATGCAGAGGAAGAGGGTGAAGGTGAAGAAGAACAGGGCGACTCAAATGAGGAGGAACAAGATGAAGAGTGGGGAGGTGGAAAAAGAAAACGGAAGAAAAGCAAGAAAAGGAAATCCTCACGAGGTGATCGGGGAAGGAAAAAACGCAGAAAGAAAGACGAGAGCGAAAGTGTAGGTTCAGTTTTGGCTTTTTAATAATTTTAATTAAACACTTGCAGCAGCCGGAAGAATGAAAGGTAAATTTCCCGATTTTTTTAAGCCCTGCTTTTCACAGTCTGGGTTTCAGATCCAAAGAATTTTAATGTTAGCATAATCTATAGTAATTTGTGTACAGTATTGCCCAGTAAGTTCATGTGGAGTATGAGTTGAGTCTTCTCTGGTAATACGGAACAAGCTGTATCTCCCGTACACAAATTGAAGAAACAGTTTCCTACACAGGTACCAAACTCAGGCTCAGGGCCTTAGGAACTGCTCACATCACTTAATACTAGGCCATATAGGAGGTTACAGAAATAATTGTGTATATAAAGCATAAAAAACAGCTTGTATTTCCAGGAAAAATGCAAATAAAAAGAAATTGCAGTTTGCTACAACCAGTTGTTACAAACTATCTTTGTACAAAGTCAAGGGTTTTGTATACTTCAGAACAAACTGCAATTATTTGCAATGAATCTTACCAGATATGAAGATAGCTACTAAAGCTGGTGTCAGTGCATGTTCAGCAACCATGGAAAAATAAGGAAGATAATTGGCTGAGATCCTGTAAACAGTTGTTGTCTGTTACACCTACCCCTCACCAGGTAAGATCAGAATGTTTACCTTATACAGTCTCTACTCAGAAAAGCTTTGGGTGCCATTTGAATGCAGTGTGTAAGTGTCGTTTTTCTGGAAGTTTGGTATTTTTTTGGGGCTGTTTTAATGGTAAAGTGGTTGTATTCCTTTTTATTTTTCCATTTACATGTCTACCACCAGCAGTATTAGAGAAGGTCTGTAAGATTATGCTTAACAGACAGTCGTCTTTATGGGGTGTATTGCTGAGTCATGGTAAGAAAACATTTTTTATGGAATTCCCAGGAATGACTTAATGATGTAGATGACAGGTGTAATGGATGTGTATCTTAGACAAAATAAGAAATGCATGATATGTCAAGTATCACAAATATAGGGAGTCCAATAGATTGAGTAAGCAGCTTGTTAGATCAGGACTTAAAACTCCTGACATACAAATTCTTTCTTCAACTCCCTCTCCCTACTCCAAATTATTTCCACCTCTTCCACAACCTGAATTTTTATATAAGTAACTTACCAAGTAATTACAGTTATCAGTTCCTACATTTCACTGTAGTTTAAGTTACAAATTTTGCAGTAATGCTCTATTGTTTTGGTGTAGGTAACTGACCCCGCCCACTTTCGGGGAAGAACAGGTACAACCAGGCTCAGGAGCTCAATTTGTTCCTACCACTCTTTGACTGAACATCGGTTGTTGGGTAGCTTTTGTTTTGTTTTGATTTTCACCAGTTGGTTGCAGGCATCACTGACTTTCAGTGAAGTAGAGTAAACCCCCCGTATTCGCAGTCTCACGATTCGCGGACTCACCTATTCGCGGATTTCTCTATGGAACATATATACACATTATTCACTGAAAATTCGCCCATTCGCAGTATTTTTCACTGAGAAATATTCACTAATTGTATTTTCATATAATTTTCATGACTAAATGCACTTTTTTTGTGATAAAACTATTAAAATACTCAGGTACCCAGGTAGTGCTCGAGTTACGATAATTCGCCTTATGATAATTCAATTTTACGATGGGATAAGCAATTAATACCGATACGACAATATTTATAAAATATTTTTAAATTTCGCGGGGGCACAGGCAGTAGCGTACAATCAGGCAGCGAGAGAGACCAAATTACAATAGACCCACTTCTTTTCCTCCATCTATTTATCCCATCTTCTAGTTAAAAAAGTAAAAGAGAATGATAAAGTATTATTAGTAACGTTATACTCTTGCGTAAATGCATACAGCCATAAACAACCGAACGAGAAACTGTTGCTTTGCTTATAACCGACAGCCATAAACAACCGAACGAGAAACTGTTGTTTTACCTATAACTGAATCAGATAACAACAGCCGTTTTGCTTGTATTTCAACCTTCATATGGTAGTAAACAATAAACAATTACCATAGTTATAGTACAAATGACATTAAGTAGAATAGCACTGATATATTTTTACATTATACCCTTATTCACTATGGATAAAAGATTGGCAAGGAAATATACTGCTAAATTTAAGCTGCAAGTTGCAGTTGAAGCTGAGAAAACAATGCTCAAGCTGCTAATGACTATAAATTATCGTGCATTGTCAACATGGATGAAACTCGACCGTGATTAAAATTGGAGAGAAAATACTGTATTTTTTTATCAAAATTACAAGACATGAAAGAACACATATTGCTGCTATTTTTACGCCGATAAACAATAAATATGTAAAGCTTGCATTATGATGAAATCAAGTGAAAAAAGCAAACTTTTTTTTTTTTACCACTATAAACAAACATGCCCCCAAACAGCTAATGTCATCTATTAACGAAAGAAATAGCTAAATAATTTCACGAGACGTATAAGTTATATTTCGACTTGAAAACACCTCGTATAATGAAAAATAACCTTGCCCCATACAAATAAAGTATCTAGTGAATCATTTACGCTAACTAAAAGCAAGGAAAGCGCTCTGAACCGAGTTAAATACGGCAAAATAAACTTAATGCATAATCGATTTCCAAAACAAAACATTGATTGCTATGATCGCCATTTACAATATTAAAGCAATATAAGAATACAGTAAACCCCCCATATTCATGGTCTCACTATTCGTGGAGTCTCAAATTCGCAGATTTCTCTGTGGAACGTATCTACCCGTTATTCGCAGAAAATTCGCCCATTTGCGGTATTTTTCACGGAGAAATATTCACTAATTACTGTATTTTCATATTTTCATGACTAAATGCACTTTTTGTGATAAAACTATTAAAATACTCGGGTAGCATTTTGAGGTTTTTTGTGTTTAAACTATCAAAATAGGCAGTTCTAAGTGTTTTAGAGAGGTTCTAAGCATTCACGGATTTTAGCTACTCGCAGGATATGGGGGGTTTACTGTATATACAATATTATTGGATACAGTGAATTAACGCATAACATTTTAAAAGATCCATGGAAAAGATGCATATTCGGTACGTTGGTGTTTGTATAATATTATGTGAATATAGAGTAGAGTATAATGTAGGCTAGGCTACCGTATATGTATACGATATACTATAGTGTAGGCTAAGCTAATTCTTGTCTGTTATTATTCAATTTCTCTTTGTATTGAATTATCATAAGACTGCATGAACCTCCAGAATTAGTTGATAATAATTACTATACTGTGTATGTGTACCCTAGTGTAGGCTAGGCTATATTTGAGACATGTTTTTTCCAACAAACAATGGGTTTTTTGGAACCTAACCCCATTGTAAGTAGGATAATACCTGTATAAGCATTTTTAGGTTATTTTTGTGTGTTTGAACTATCAAAACAGTCAGTTTTAAGTGTTTTAGAAAGGTTCTAAGTATTCGCAGGTTTTAGCTATTCGCAGGGGGTGTGATATGCATCCCCTGTGAATACGGGGGGTTTACTGTTTACTGTTTATTTTGGTAGCGCTAACCTATTTTAGCTTAGCTAGTTTCCCGATTGTGACTGAATCATGTCAGATTCTAGTGCTCATAGCATTAGGTATTCCATCAAGGGCTACAAGACTAGATTGAAATCATGTCAGATTCTAGTGCTCATAGCATTAGGTATTCCATTAAGGGCTACAAGACTAGATTGAAATCATGTCAGATTCTAGTGCTCATAGCATTAGGTATTCCATCAAGGGCTACAAGACTAGATTGACACATACAATTTGTAGTTCTTGTAGAAGACAAACTTGTTCTCTTGACCTTAATTGCGACGAGTGTAGGGATTGGGATCAAGGGAGATGGAAAACTGTGAATTCTCATATAGCGAGACTGCAAAGAGATAGAGAGAGAAAGGCAGCTGCAAAAGCCAAAGTTAGGTTACCTCTTCTCCTGACGTACCTGTACCTTCAACATTGTGACTGCCTTTTCCCCTGTTCCAAGTCCTCTTACTCCACCATTAACTCCATTACCAGGCTCCCTACATTCCAAGCCCAGTGCCTTAGCCAGCCTCGAAGCCCAGGTAGATAAGAAGTTTGACGTTCTAGTGGATACCATAACCCAGCTTAGGGCTTCGGTTAGGCTCCTGATGGATCAAATGAGTGCTCATAGTGTTGGTGCAAGTGTTGTGTCATTGAAGGAGGTGGCTGCTAACCATCCCACCGATGCTCCTAGATAAAGGCCCCTGCCAAACTCCCCAACCCTGGGAGGAGGCAAACCAGACGTCCAAGGGAGGTCAGTGGGGTTTGCCCATGGGTAGTTGCCCCCTAAACCAAGCCTGTTGTGCGTTCCCAGGACTCGGTTGACAGCTGCTGGAAAGGCGTCCGTTTGGATGTGCACACCTTATCATCGAGTGACTCCATTCCGACTCGTGCAGGAGGTGTTTTTTCAAGTCTTCCAGACCATTGAAAAGGTCTGCAGCCCCTGAGTCCGCTCCTCCACTTCCTAGTAAGCATTCCAGAGATCTGGATAATAGTTCAGAACCTTCGTGCAGCTTCCTGATGTTTCCTGAGTATTTCATCCCCAAGTGCCTATATAAGAACAGTGCCAAGCAGCCAGTAGCGGCCGAGCGCCCAGTGGGGATACGTTCAGTGACAACCGAGCGTCCAGAGGGGGATGAAAGTGTAGTGTGCGGCACCTCATGCTGCTCTCATTGAGTGCCCCTTGCAGTCAGATTTGACAAGTGCCAGTGTTCCTGCGGTGCGGGGCTCTTCCTTGGACCCGATCCAACATCGACTAGACAAAATATTGGACCTTTTAAAGAATCCTTCATCTGCGGTTCAGGAGCAACCAGACATAGCTCCTTCTTTGATTTCATCCTCAGAAGAAGACAGAGAAGGATCAACCCACGACAGCTTATGCTTCGTTATTGAAGCACTTTTTATTTTGCTATCCGTCATTCTTCTCCCTTTCGGCTCCGTCATCTCTAGGCTCTGCTTTTTTGATGAGGCAACGGCAGGCTCCTCTAACCTGCGGATGGTTCTCTCCTGCTCCTCAAAGAAAGCCTTGTCCCCCCATCGAGGATTTGTTGTCCGATGAGGGATCTCGGGAAAGCTACCTTTTGCACCCCTCCTCCTCGTTTGATGAAAAGGAGGTATCGTATGCCACGGGAAGCTTCTTCTTTGACTCGACTCAGCGTTCGCTTCTGCCAAGATCTGCTTTTTGTCTTCAGAGTTGGACCACTTAGTGAAGGACTTGTTCAAAGTCTTTAAAATCTTCAGCTTTCTAGATTGGACCATAGGGGCTTTGATGAAGAAGATTGAAGATTGCGCCGCCCTCCAAGACAATTTTTCAGCGGACTGTTTGGGAGTACTGTATTGTCCTGTGCTGACAAGGCGGTTCACGATGGCTTGCAAGAACTAGCTTCTCTGTTCACTTTGAGGGAGCTGTGGTGCTCATTTACCATGAAAGGAGTCACTCCCTCTCAGAAGTCATCTTTTCTCTCTGCTCCTATGGATCATGGTAGTCTGTTCCCTAGTGCTACTTTAGAGCGTGTAGCTTCTGAGTTACAGAAGAGGACGACACAAGATTTACTTGCGCAGTCTACCAAACGACCTAAGTAGCCAAGTCGTACTCCTGTGGCCTTCTTTAGTGCCAGTGTCGCCACTCCATTACAGCAGAGGCCCTTTCTAGGTGGCAGAGCCTGATATCAGCCCCGTCCACGCACTAAGCTCCGTTCACTGTGACTGATCAAGAAATCCTCTACCAGACCCCCCTCTAGCAATTGAGGATTCAGTCCTCTGTGTTGCAGTGGGAGCCAGGCTTCTTCATTTTTGGAGGAAATGGGAAGTATAGAAGGCAGAACCATGGGTAATAGAAGTCCTAAGAGAGGGGTGGGTATTCCATCCCGTTCAACGCAGAACCCCCATTGGCGTCAGCACCCATCAGCTTGACAGCCTACTTTGTAGGCTCACAGAAGTTTTTGACCCTGTCAGAGGAGGTGACTTCTCTGCTCAGTAAAGGGGCTATAGAAGTTGTGGAAGACGTAAACTTGAAGGGAGTTTTACAACCGCCTTTTTGCCATACCCAAGTCATCGGGAGGTTGTAAACCTGTCCTGGATGTAAGTGCCCTGAATTTCTTCATCAAAACAAAATTACAGATGGAAACCAATTAGTCAGTACTGTCCTCCATCCATCAAGGGGATTGGATGGTGACGATAGACATGGAGGATGCACACTTTCAAATTCCAGTCCACCTGGAATTCAGGAAGTACTTAAGGTTCACATTCCAGGGCAGGGTCTTCCAATTTCGGGCCCTCTGCTTCAACCTCTCCACAGCCCCACAGGTCTTCACCAGGGTTCTTGCCCCATTAGCGAAGTGGCTACTTCTGATGGACATCAACATATGCTTTTATCTCGACGATTGGCTCCTACATTCTCCTTCAAGAACTCCCTGTACAGAGGACTTACAGAAGACACTCCTCACCCAGGATCTGGGCATTTTAATCAACCCCAAACCGCAGTTAGTCCCGACTCAGTCGATCATCTGTTTAGGGACGATGATTGTCTCTTGAGTTTTAGGACTTTTCCGTCATAGAGAAGAACTCAATCCTGCCTTGAGACGGTTCAGAAATTTGCCACTCTCCCTTTCTGCTCAACCAAAGAGTGTATGAGCCTCCTTACCACCCTCTCATCCATAGAGAAGTTCGTGCCTTTAGGGGGCCTTCACACAAGACCCCTTCAGTTCTTCCCAAAGGCCAGCTGGCTACACCCTTTGAACCCAAGCCTAATCTTATTCTCAGATGCTTCGTTTCTGGGGTGGGTGGCTCATCTGCAGGATTCTGAAGTTGCAGGGACATGGTTGCAAGAAGAAAGGAAGCTCCCCATCAGTGTGAGGGAGCTGAAAGCAGTACACCTGGTCCTCCGGCACTTTGCTTCAGTGACGTACAACAAGACGGTCACGATCAACTCAGACATGATAGAGTTAGCCTACATCAAGAATTAGGGAGGCACACACTCATTCTCTCTTTGCCAAGTGGCCAAAGATCTCATCTGGTCCCAGAACAACCGTACCCTAATTGTCACCCGTTTTATTCAGGGCAAAATGAATGTCATTCGGAGTTGAGTCGACGCAGACAGGTTTACCGACGGAATAGACACGGAATCTACAGATGTGCACCAACCTGTAAAAACAGTGGGGGAAGCCATTGATAGACCTGTTTGCGACATCGAAAAATCACCGCCTTCCCCTGTATTGCTCACCAGTCCTGAACCCTCTGGCATGGGCAACAGATGCAGTGCTCCAGGACTGGTCTAACCTGGACATGTACACCTTCCCCCCCATTCAGCATGACAAGGGAAGTCGTCGTCAAGTTTCAGTCTCACAGCAACTCTTTGATGACACTTGTGGCCCCGTTTTGGTCGCCTTCTCAGAATGTTGGTGGACTTCCCAAGACTCCTACTACACCGTCGAAATCTTCTCAGGCAACCTCATTTCCTCCGCTTTCATCAAGGTTTGTCCACTCTCGCTCTGACAGGCTTCAACTGTCAGGAAGCTTGTCAGAGCGAAAGGATTTTCAAAAGCAGTTGCAAAAGCTATTGCCAGTTGTAGGCGGCAATCCTCCTCCAACGTCTACCAGGCTAAGGGGTCAGTTTTCCGCAGCTGGCGTCAAAGACACGGTATCTCGTCTTCTGAAACCATTTTAGCACAAATAGCCGACTTTTTAATCTTCCTGAAGTCTCTCCGAGGACTAGCGACTTTACTATTAAGAGTTATATATCCATGCTTAATTCACTTTTTAGGCACTGAGGACTGGATCTCGCAGCAAGCCATGATAGTGACTTAATTAAATCTTTTGGTACTTCGAAAGAAGACAAACCGACTTTTGTACCTTGGAACTTTGATGTCGTACCTTGTTGGCTGTCAGGCCCTCCCTTCGACCCTCTTCACTCATCATCTCTGAGAGACTTGATGAGGAAAACCCTCTTTTTAGTGGCCTTGGCCACAGCCAAAAGAGTTAGTGAATTGCAAACCAGGGACAAACAAGTTGGTTTTTCACAAGGGGATGTGGTCTGCATGTTCACTCTTGGGTTCCTCGTGAAGAATGAAACCCCATCCAATCCCTGGCCCATTCATTCTCAGTCAAGAACTTAGCAAGTGTCCTTGGCCTGACAGACCAGGAGAGAGTTATCTGTCTGGTCAGAGCTCTAAAGTGTTACCTTGAAAGAACTAAGAACATCAGAGGTCCTGCTCGTAACCTCTGGTGTTCCATAAAGAACCCATCTCGTTCTGTGTCCAAGAACGTGCTGTCTGTCTTTCTTAGAGAAGTAATCTGAATCCCACAATGGTATTCAGGAAGAGGCTTAGGCTTTACCGTAATTGAAAGTTACAGCCCACAAAGGGCAGTTGCCACTTCTCCAGCATTAAAATGCAGTCTGTTGCTCTCCACTGTACTTCAAACTACATATTGGAAGTGTAGATCTGTTTTTGCCTCTCTTTACTTACACGATGTGGAAACCACATATGACAACTGCAGTATGTTAGGTCCATTCTCTATGGCTGGCTTGGTACTGGGAGAGGAAGGATGGGAGTATATCCTCTGTTTCTCCATCTCCTCGCCTTGATTTTAGGTGATCGAATTATGGGAGCCTAGGGGTACTGTGTACCTGGAGTACCCATCAGTCGTTGTTTATTTAATGGTTTGGTTTTTTACGTGATGTCTAGGTAAGATTATTTGGTCGATTTTTTCTTGTATTGCACCAAGGGCAAGGACTTAAATTTGTTTGTTATGACTCTTAAGCAGCCATTTGGAGCACTCTTTGATTGCGAGGCACCCACTAAAGTAGAGGAGACCCTCGGCTTTACTGCTGTGCCTCTACAGGTTGATGAGCACCGACCAGAAGCAGCACCTGTCTGTTGTAGCGCTCTCACCACGTAAGGTTGCAAAAAGCATTTACCAATGCTGGCTATCTATCTATTTCAGATTCATCTCCATTACTGAGTGTTTTTTAGTAGTTGGTGTCCATATATCCCACCTCCTATCTGCAACGTAATTACTTGGTAAGTTACTTATATAAAAATGACCTTTTTTTAATAAAATAAGGTCTTATATATACTTACCTAGTAATTATATGATCGGAGCCCTCCTGCCTCCCCTCTTCATGGACATAGAGCATGAATGAATTGAGCTTCTGAGCTGGGTTGTACTTATTCTTCCCAAAAGTGGGCGGGGTCAGTTACCTACCAAAACAATAGAGCGCCACCACAAAATTTAAAACTTATAAACTGCCATGAAAAGTAGAACTAATAGCAATGTAATTACTTGGTAAGTATTTTTACGTTTTTCCGTGGTTTTAGTTTGAAATATGCTCTGTGAGACAGGTAGCAACAATTTACGGTAATTTAGCCTTGTGATTCTGACTTTGTGGGTACGGGAAAACGTAAAAAAAAGAGGAAAACAAAGGAGAATTTCATATGAGCTTAGGGCTCTTGTTACTGAGAGGAAATATTACGTAAAACACGTGGGCAAATTTAAAGGAGTGTATTTACATAAATGATATCAGTACGGGAAAGAGGAACTCAAGTAGATTACTATCCTGAAGGAGATTCCTACGGGATTGAATGAAACTGATTCCAGACACGGTCCGAGAAGCTTCCACGAAATAGGATCCCTCTGTAATGAGAGATATGCACATTATACGCCAGTAATGAAAATGGACAAAAGAATAATGAATTCGAAGCTGCACTGAGGGTGCCAAAGGAGTAATAAAGAATTAATACTGCCGATGCAAGAGGCGCACGGACATTAGACAAGGGAGATTTCTGGCTTTCTCTTTAAGAAAATATTACGAGACAAAAGCGTGACTGAAATGGGGCTCTTCCAGGGCACTTTACCTTAGCAGATTTTCCGAGGGCGCGTAGAAGGCGGTCCGTGGATGACTTGCGATTTCCGAGGACGAGTTTCTTCCACGTGGTGAGATGCAAGGGCTTCCGTAAAGGGGCAAGGCGATGGGGACTCCTCGAAACTCCAAGCAATGGCGTGTGGGCTCGAGGAATACGGTTGAAGGGCACGAGGAGAAGTATACTTTGGGAAGGGCCACGTGGTTAGGATGCAAGGGCATCGATGGGGCCAGGTGTTGAGGACGTCTTCACAAGTTCACTCCATATCTTCCAGCCCGCGTGTGTCTGCTGAGACCTTGGGCTTTTGCCTTTTATCCCCTCCTATGGGACAGGGGGGGTGCGCCCAACACAGATGCTTTGACTCATTGCACCTGCTGCCCACAGGGGAGGTTTTGGCCTGTAGGAGAAACGCCCAAGCCAGATTACTTTTGCCTCGAAGGAAAGATCTTTATCAAAAATGGGAGCGCCTTTAATCTTTTAAACCTTGTTTTTAAGTCGATAGACAGATGGTCTATCGATCGGCCGGCTGGCAGTAAATGAACAACCAACAACAACAAAGGAGGGGGGGGGGAGGTAATTTGCTAGCGAATTCTTGCTAATCATAATACCTCCCCATACAAGATGATGTACATACCTCCTTCGGGTGTGTACATCGATATTCAAGAATGAGCGGCAAATGCTTTACGTTACTCTACATTCTGCCTTGCAATGAACTTTTACTCCTAAGGGTTTTATGAAGCTGAGACATTACATTTAATAACACATTGGGACAATTTTCGTTAACAGGACGCAAAGTGATTTAAACACTTGCAAAAGAATAATTACTTTAGATTTGGTTACCCACTGTAACTTTATAAAGTGACTCGAACAATTGTGAATTAATTAAGATTATAGGACCACGTATATGAGGCTATGGCCAACAAATGAAAGAAATGGTTATTGTTCAAGAATTAAAATACACGGTTACTTAATTTTAGATAAAATGCATGCGGTTAGTACAATCTGCCTTGAAGAGGCTGTGTAAATGAAAAACAGCGTTTATTTTTGTAAATGACATCCCCTTTTACACGATACTGTAATGACTATACATATTCGCATTGATAATTTATCTTCGTTTTAACTTACTTGGCTCAGCTATCGTTCAACGCGAGCTGAGGGATGACCCACACACCGGGAATTTGACAGTCGTGTGCGGGCGAGAGTATTCGCGAGGTTTTAATTCGCTAACCTTAAACTACGCTAATTTTATGCGTCCACTGCCTACTCAATGTTATGACGGGGCGAGCAGACAAAAGATGTGGGGTAGGACAAACAGCAGTCTTGGAAGGAATGGAAGGGGGAAAAGGGATAATAATAACAAAAGGAAAATTAGCAAGACGTTACGAATGAAAACTTGACCGCATATGAAAGGCGGGACACGTCCCTCAGAGCTTACAAAAGGGGCATTTAAATCACAAGGGCAAGAGTTTATGACTCGCG
Source organism: Macrobrachium rosenbergii (assembly GCA_039081455.1). Taxonomy (NCBI): domain Eukaryota; kingdom Metazoa; phylum Arthropoda; class Malacostraca; order Decapoda; family Palaemonidae; genus Macrobrachium; species Macrobrachium rosenbergii. Next base: position 1,486,288 of record JANJGK010000027.1, on the reverse strand, counting down.
ATTCATTAAAATTAAAGATAAATAAATGACTAAAAGAAAGTAAATGATATTGGCAGAAGAACTAAGGGAAAAAGAGTGAGGGTTTTATTGTGTTAGGCGGGAATTTATCGTCCTACGCCTATAAATTACGGCCCGGACTATCACTTCAGTCCCAGGGCGAGGAAAGTGCACCCGAAGGGCGCGACTCCTTCAGGAGGGGCTGACACGCACGCCCGGTGCCAAGGTATGGGCGCAAGGGCGTGCCACTTCTCACTCTGTTATTCTTAATGATTTATACATTGTGTGGGGAATGGTATCCCGTATTTAATTGCCTCTTGTGGGGATAATTTAAGGGAAGATTAGTAGAGGATGGTAAGAGATAGCAGTTCCTGAGGAACGGAAGAAGATAGAGGAGGGTCTGACATCCCCTTCTGGATTAGGGGTGCCAAGACCTTCGAAAGATGAAATGGTGGCACAGGTGCCATGGGAGCTCTAGAGCTCTTTGTAAATTACCTGGAATGTCCCACGCCCGTGGTAATTTCGCCTCGAGTCTTTCTTAATGGGACAGTCGTCCTCGGCCGGGGAAGCGGAGGGCCCGCGACCGGAGGGCGGCACGGAGTACCACCTGGGCCTGCTGATGCGACAGCTGACGCAGGAGTGTTCCGTGCGGGTTCTACCATGATCCGTCGCGGCTCTTGTAGTTCATCGGCCAAGTGAGATATGGCAGAATCCTGACTTGCAATTGCGTCGGCGACGGGCTGAGGCAGAGAGGAGGCGGTCGGGGGTGGCGTGAGCGGCTCGCAGGTAACGATGACCAGCTCAGGCACGGGTTGCGAGGCCGCACCTGCAGGTGAGCTTCCGCGGTGGTCGGGAGGAACCGTCTCTCTGACCGACGCTGGTAGCGGTGCCAGGCCGGGGGAAGAGAGGGGGTCCTGAGTTGGATCCCGTGAATGGAGATCGGCGTAGCGCTCTGGCGCTGGCACTAGGGCAGAGTCAGGCGCTATCAGAGGTTTCTTGGGCTCGTCGGTCAGGACGGACGAAGCTTGGCCCTGCTCGGGGCATGCAAGTGGCACCGGCAGGAATTTGGCATCTCCTGAAGGGAGATTTGATTGGGGCCCTGGCACTGGCACTGAGGCAGGGCCGGGCACTGGAATGGGATCGGGAACCGATCGAGGGGGCCACTGTACATTGTACTCAGGTGGCACTGGTGGGGACTGCACGTCCTCCTGGTACCCAGGGGGCGCCAGTCTTGGCTGAGGGAGAAGCGGGGGAGGATTACTCGCTCCCGCGGAATGATTCGGGGAATGGGGACCCCTAGATTGTCGTGAGTTCGGTGGGGACTGAAAGTCCTGTCCCAGGATGACGTCATAGCCTCCGGGGAGATGGCTTGCTACTGCAAGATTGCAAATTTTGGATTGGTGAGGTCGTGAGACTCTCAATTGGACCGTAGGGAGTATCATTTTAAATTGGTTTATTCCCTCGATCGTGACGAGTCTTCGTCTATTGACGATAGCTCCGTAGGGAACTCTGTCCCTTCGGATGAGGGAGATTTGTGCGCCCGAGTCCTCGAAAGCAGTGACTCGGCGCGCGGGCTCGCTACCTCGTGGAGGGGCCACGTATACAGGCCCTTCGGCGGGAGGGCCTAATGACTTGGGATCTGTGATGGCCAAGGCGACGGTGGGAGTATTTACTTTATTATTGCGTGGGCATTTTGCCCATGCGGGAGAATGGCCATAGACCTTGCACGCCGTGCAAAAGGTCTGGCTAAAGTCTTTCCGCGCTGCCCCTGTGGAGGGCGCAGGCGAGTTATTTGTCGGTTTTCCGGGAGAGAGAGGAGCCGGTTTCTTGTTCCGGCACTGTTCGGAGGAATGCCCCGTTTTCTTGCAATAATGGCAAGTTATGGGCTTGCCCGAGTTCCCATTTTTGTGGGAATTTGAACCTCCGAGGAGGGACGGGGGATTTATCTTCCGCCCCATGGATCCTTCTTGAGGGTGGTGAGTTTCCCACATGTCTGCTATTCGGCAACACTCGGTGAGTGTTGCTGGGGCTTTTTCCACTATATGAGTGGCGAGGGCAGGAGGGGCGTAGCGCAGGAAATGCTCGAATTTAAACCGCTCGAGTACCTCGGCGGTGTTAGTGGCTCCTTCGGAATCGAGCCATTTTGTCAACGCCCGCTCCGAATGGTACGCCCAATCGGACCAAGTCTGGCCTGCTTCTCTGGGCTGCTCTCTCCAACGTCTCCTCCACCGCTCGGGGGTAATCTCGTACGCCTTCGTAACTGCTTGGCGTACGGCTTCCCAGGTTCCCCGATCGTCTGCGGGAAGGGCGTGGTAGGCAACGAGGGCCTTTCCGCCCAGGAATTTAGTGAGAACAAGGGAGAGTTCCGCGGGGGAGAGATCGCAGCATTCCAGGACTCGTTCGGCCCTTTCAAGCCATACTTCAGGCTCGGACTCCGTCCATTTTGGCATGAACGAGTGAGCTTGGCTGAGGGCACTCATTCCCGCGGCAGGGGGCGGGGGGGTGGCGTGCTGTCGTTCTAGCACCTGGTCTAGCACCTGGAGCTCATGGGCGCGTTCTCTCTCTCTCTCTTCACGTTCTCTTGCTCTCTCCGCCTTGGCATCGTCCACTCGCTCTTGAACCCATGCTCTCAGATCTTGCCCCGATAGTCCCATGTCCTTCCCAGCGGACATGTAGAATTTGAAATCCTCGTTTTGTTGGGCTCTGGTATTAGCCATCGTGAAATAATGGGGATATGATATGTCTGAGAAGACTCAGGTTGTCTGAAAAGACTCAATTGCAGGAATCTGAAACACTCAATTGTTCAGACTGCCGGAGAATGGATCTGTCCGAATAAGACAGTTGATTAGTAAGTCTGAGGAGACTTTTTGTTAAAATTGGATGTGTCTTGGAAAGACGTGGTTGTGCTTGGCGAACGAATTGTCATATGTGTCTCGGAAGACGTAGTTGGGTTTTGTCACGCTCGGACTTGGCCGGCTGTAGCGTGAAATTAAGGAGTTGTTCTAACGAACTAGAATGATCAGTCCCGTAAGGGCTTAGATGTGTGTGAACTACACTATATAATGTCTCAAAAGGACTTAATCTTGGGTTCCCGCAGGAATGAGAAATTCTCGCCACGTGCGACGTAGAATTTTTGTATGAGTCTCTGAGGACTGGAATTTGGAGAAATTCTCGCCACGTGCGACGTAGAATTTTAGGAGTCTCTGAGGACTGGAATTTGGAGAAATTCTCGCCACGTGCGACGTAGAATTTTAGGAGTCTCTGAGGACTGGAATTTGGAGAAATTCTCGCCACGTGCGACGTAGAATTTTAGGAGTCTCTGAGGACTGGAATTTGGAGAAATTCTCGCCACGTGCGACGTAGAATTTTAGGAGTCTCTAAGGACTGGAATTTGGAGAAATTCTCGCCACGTGCGACGTAGAATTTTAGGAGTCTCTGAGGACTGGAATTTGGAGAAATTCTCGCCACGTGCGACGTAGAATTTTAGGAGTCTCTGAGGACTGGAATTTGGAGAAATTCTCGCCACGTGCGACGTAGAATTTTAGGAGTCACTTAGGACTTGGAATTTGTGGAATTTGGAGGAATTCTCGCCACGTACGACGTAGAATTTTAGGAGTCACTTAGGACTTGGAATTACGATTCGTCCCTTAGGACTTAGAAATTACTAACGGGAAACCCAAAGAAAAGTGTATGCTGGGAAATGAATGGGGAAAAAAAAAAAAAATGCTACACACGCGGGCATGGGCGGGGGTGGGGGGTGCAGGTCGTTTGGCCAACACCGGAGGTATTTTTAGATTCTGGGTGAATGAACCCGTATATTTATATACCGTCTGGGATTCCGGGGAATTTCCCAGTCGTCTGAGAGGATAACAGTACAACGGCCTAGTAATTTTCCCTATAAGCGGAGTTTAAATTTCGCTTTCCTAACACCTAACTCGAATTCTAACTACACTGAGAGAATTTTCAGCAATGCAAGCTGACTTCGTCGTGTCCCACGTGGGAATTTTATTCGCGCCTAAATAACAGTTCGCTAATTCGAAATGCGAAGTAAAATTTATCACAGAGGAATTTCTTTCGCACTATTCCTCGAAGCAAGAATATGGCAAGGATTTTAACACAGAGGAATTTCGCACTATTCCTCGAAGCAAAGGATGGTTAGCACTGGTTATTTCCTAACTACCTATCCTGAAAGGCATGCATTAACGAATCTAATACGGCGGTTCTTTTCTCTCAGTGATTACATGCGTCCCTATTTCTAATTCCTAGGAACAGTCACGATTGTAAAAAGGTTTTGCTAAGATTAACACATTACTTACGTGGAATTTTCTGGATCTGTGTGCTGGTTTTACACAAAAGGTTCGTAATTGTCTCGTACCCAGCTTAGCTTTGCTAATAGCTGATCTGGCAAGTTGCAAATGCAATAAAGCAACACTAGGGGAACTGCAACTGCAAAACGAGATCTATGGCCAGGTCGCCATTTTTTCGTTTTTCCGTGGTTTTTGTTTGAAATATGCTCTGTGAGACAGGTAGCAACGATTTAAGTTAATTTGGCCTTGTGGTTCTGACTTCGTGGGTACGGGAAAACGTAAAAAAAAAGAGGAAAACAAAGGAGAATTTCATATGAGCATAGGGCTCTGGTTACTGAGGGAAATATTACGTAAAACACGTGGGCACATTTAAAGTAGTGTATTTACATAAATGACATTAGTACGGGAAAGAGGAACTCAGTAGATTGAATGAAACTGGGGAATTCCAGCCACAGTCCGAGAAGCTTCCACGAAATAGCATCCCTCTGAAATGAGAGATATGCACATTATACGCCAGTAATGAAAATAGACAAAAGAATAATGAATTCGAAGC
>JANJGK010000027.1:1471431-1478931 GCA_039081455.1 Macrobrachium rosenbergii | reverse complement strand
AGTAACATCAGACCTCGATAGATAATTACTTTTCATCGTAATAAACGATGAAAATCAAGAGTAAAAAAATATGCAATTTATTCCAGTATCCTATAAACTAAGTCCAAGAGTTTTTCACATTTTTATTCATCGTTGTTCAGTTTTTTTGGTGTTGGCCAATCACCAAAATATCGAGGTTCACACATATACAAAATTATACAGAGCGTATGCGTGTGATTGTTGTATACATGCTAATTCTTTATTCCCTCGCTTAGGAATACAAACAGATTCATTCGGATTGCTCAATTTATTTGCGGTAATGTTATTTTCATGAAAAATAATTTTCAAATGTTTCTGAAAAATAAACAAACATAATTTTTACAAAACAGACATGAAAGGTGAAGAACTGCTCCAGTTTGTTCCTGGTAACTGTAAAGGAAAAGTAGTTGCAAAAATTGGAAGACCACTTGAATGAAATGGTCAGGAGGAAATTGCGGATAATGAGGGAAACGGCTAACATAGCCATATGAAAGGACAACATAATAATCGAATATACGGAACATCAAAGAACCGGAAGCCGTCAAAGGGTTTTTCTTTTTTTATCAGATAACTGAGGTAGTTTACCGTGCCAAATTAGCCATCCATTCTTCCTCATTGAGATTTTTTTGTGTAGAGTTTAGTCTTATTTATCTTCTTTTCTGTCGACGTGAATGTCATTTTTTCAGGGGATGGATCAGATACACAAAAAGCTCTCTCACAGGGCCGGTTTGATCTTGATACTAAACAAAATAAAAATATAGGGAAAGAAAGAGAGGAAATTTTGAGGGTTCACGGACCTACGAAATGATGAAAAATGCAAAAGAAAAACATACCAATTTGCAGCCCTCTAGCCTTAGCAGTTTTTAAGAGCTGAGGGGGGACAGAAAAAGCCATCTCAATAGCTTTCTTTTTTACAGAAAACTAAAAAGTCGTCTTTTCCAATAGTATGTTAAAGAGATATAATCGAGGTCAAATTTGAATGACAATACGAATATCAGCCAACAGATGTATAAACTTGATCCATTTACTTAAAAAAAAAAATGTATAATGTACAGATCTTAAGGACTGTGGTTAAGCCGGGTCCAAATGACAACAAACCGATATGCTTCTTGTTTTCAACTAGGAAATATGACAAGTCAGGTATCCCCCGGAAACAAGATTAATGAATAGCACATTCAAACTCTGCCAATGATGCTCCACCTACTCTTCCCGTGTGGCAAAGGGCTTTTTAAGTGTTTGGATTTTCGTATGTTGAGCAGTTTTATTAAATCATAAATAATATAGACTATTTTTTCCTACTGTTCACCATTCCTTTTGAAACTGTCTGAATAGTCTTTACTGCTCAGAACCACATCCTCTGCTTTATGTTCTCTATGGAATTTGCATTAAAATTTCACACTTTCCTGTGAGTTATAAGCAAGCAAACACACACACACATAATATATATATATATATATATATATATATATATATATATATATATATATATATATATATATATATATATATATATATATATATATATATATATATATATATATATATATATATATATATATATATATAGAGTTATAAATTCAGGCGCTCTGCCATTTTAAAAATTAATATTTAATGAAAATACCAGGGAAGACGAGATCAAACTGCCCACCGGCTCAGTGACAATCATGCGACCCAAGACTTCAAACAAAGGTTTGAGAGAGGAAAGAGAGAGAGACACCAGCGTTTAGCCACAAAGCCAACATCACTCCGTTGGAGAGAGTGAATTGCCTGGGAAGAGCCGTTCCCCTACCCTGCTCAATACGCTAAAAGTGCGACGGCACAGTGAAGGCAATCATAAGGGCTAATTGGAATTCAGCCTTGCTCTGGAACCACGGAAATAGATCTTCTGTCAAACAGGTATGTCTGGATAGGGAGGGAATTTTGCCCAGCCAAATTTCTAGAATTCTCTCGTCCCCTTGAGAATCTGTTTTCAATTGGCAATCAGTGATTAAATTTCCCTTGCTTAATGAGTTGTTTTTATTGAATTTAAATAGATGAATATTTAAATAAGTGAATTAAGTGCATCCTCCAGCCTTAGATTTTGTTCATTTACGTGCTATGCCCGCATGTTATAATTGTAAAAAAATAATCAACGAAGTGTTCTCTACATTTTCAGGAGACGCTCTTTCACATGTGAATTCAACTCTGCCTTCGCTTCCCTGTCACCAGTTCACCAATTTACTCCATTCAAGTCCATTGTGAATAAAACCCCATCACTGCTTAATTTGGGACTGCATTCCCTGAGAAGACCTCTTTGCAGCCGGGTCTAATGGTTTCTTTGTTATTTCAGCTATGATTAATTTTGTTTCTCCCTGTAAATTTTCTTTATCAAATTGTGAGTCCCTCTGGAATTTAATTGTACTTAGTTTTGATCTATTCATGTATAAATAAACCCTTAGAATTTACTGGCGACCTTATATAAATTCACTTCTTTCTCTTGTAAATTACAAGTAGCGAGCCCTTAGTCTCAAGGCCAGGTAAGATTTCAATATTGTTATTATTCCCCGGCTGGCACTTGCAACATTATATATATATATATATATATATATATATATATATATATATATATATATATATATATATATATATATAAATAATCAACACACAATCATGTGTGGAACAGAAATAAATTTCTGACTCGCGTCTGGATTGAACCCATGTCTTTCAGGTGGAAGGCAAGGGTGCTATCCACTAGGCCATACAAGTCTAAAGGAAGTTGGAACCTGAGAGCAACTGCACCCAAGGAATTACCTGGGCAAGCTAACTGCTTGCATTCCAGCGAGTTTTCCCCAACTTCCCGACTCAGCAATAACCCAATAGACAGAATTTCATTCGAATTTTCCCTTCTGAGTGAATAAGATAGAAATAATCAACACACAATCACGTGTGGAACAGAAATAAATTTCTGACTCACGTCGGGATCGAACCCAGGTCTTTCAGGTGGAAGGCAAGGGCGCTATCCACTAGGCCATACAAGTCTAAAAGAAGTTGGAGCCAGAGAGCAACTGCACCCAAGGAATTACCTGGGCAAGCTAACTGCTTGCATACCAGCGAGTTTTCCCCAACTTCCCGACTCAGCAATGACCCAATAGACAGCATTTCATTCGAATGATCCCTTCTGAGTGAACAAGATAGAAATAATCAACACACAATCACGTGTGGAACAGAAATAAACTTCTGACTCACGTCGGGATCGAAACAGGTCTTTCAGGTGGAAGGCAAGGGCGCTATCCACTAGGCCATACAACTCTAAAAGAAGTTGGAGCCTGAGAGCAACTGCACCCAAGGAATTACCTGGGCAAGCTAACTGCTTGCATACCAGCGAGTTTTCCCCAACTTCCCGACTCAGCAATGACCCAATAGACAGCATTTCATTCGAATTATCCCTTCTGAGTGAATAAGGTAGAAATAATCAACACACAATCACGTGTGGAACAGAAATAAATTTCTGACTCACGTCGGGGAGTTGGGGAAAACTCGCTGGTATGCAAGCAGTTAGCTTGCATAAGTAATTCCTTGGGTGCAGTTGCTCTCAGGTTCCAACTTCTTTTAGACTTGTATGGCCTAGTGTATAGCACCCTTGCCTTCCACCTGAAAGACCTGGGTTCGATCCCGACGTGAGTCAGAAATTTATTTCTGTTCCACACATGATTTTGTGTTGATTATTTCTATCTTATGCACTCAGAAGGGATAATTCGAATGAAATGCTGTCTGTTGGGTCATTGCTGAGTCGGGAAGTTGGGGAAAGCTCGCTGGTATGCAAGCAGTTAGCTTGCCCAGGTAATTCTTTGGGTGCAGTTGCTCTCAGGTTTCAACTTATTTTAGACTTGTATGGCCTAGTGGATAGCGCCCTTGCCTTCCACCTGAAAGACCTGGGTTTGATCCCGACGTGAGTCAGAAATTTATTTCTGTTCCACACGTGATTGTGTGTTGATTATTTCTGTCTTATTCACTCAGAAGGGATAATTCGAATGAAATGCTGTCTATTGGGTCATTGCTGAGTCGGGAAGTTGGGGAAAACTCGCTGGTATGCAAGCAGTTAGCTTGCCCAGGTAATTCCTTGGGTGCAGTTGCTCTCAGGTTCCAATTTCTTTTAGACTTGTATGGCCTAGTGGATAGCGCCCTTGCCTTCCACCTGAAAGACCTGGGTTCGATCCCGACGTGAGTCAGAAGTTTATATATATATATATATATATATATATATATATATATATATATATATATATATATATATATATATATATATATATATATATATGTGTGTGTGTGTGTGTGTGTGTGTGTGTGTGTATGACCTGTCTGTATATTAATTCCCGCCAATATCTCGTCCCCTACCAATTAGTGTGGTGAATCCTGATGTATGTATGACACCTACAGAGTTTGAACTTCTCAGCCTCATTCCCCTACCTACCCTCACTACCAAGATTAATTAAGCACATCCCCTTGTTTCCTAATAGCTTCTTTCTTTTTATCTTTCCGCTAGGACGGGCTACGCTAGAGAACTCAGACGTGGTAATTCACAGCTTCCGAGTCCAATCAAAGAATATGGTTCTTTCGTAACTCCATGTTTCCTAAAATAAAGGAAGTAAAAAGTTTTGCCTTATATTGAATAAGTCAAATTACCGGACACTTTGTGGTTGACAGAAAGACTAAAAGTAACTCCCTTAATCCGCCGTTCATAAGGCCTCTTGTATTAAACTAATACATGACAGAGGAAGAAGAGACTTTAAGAGCTTATTGTCACTGTAAGTGCTGAGTGCATTTCAAGGCGAGTATTTTTTTAAACCACTTCCGAAGGTGATAATGACCAAACTTTCCCTCAAACAGGTCAGTCGAGGTATTTCAGGAACGCTTGGGGATGAAGAGTTCCACATTCTACAAACAGCCTATATGGCAGCCAAAATAGGTCAGACGATGCGACTTTCGAATTAACCACCTGAACATTATCTCTGGGTGGATGAATCAACTTCAAAAACACTGGCAATGGAACTGATAGTGAAAGACAGTGGTGAAGAGGCTCCGGAGGACTGTTTTGCATAAAGTAATTTCTACAGAATAAGCATTTAGCTGCCACTTGACAATGGAACTGAAGTGAACACAAGCTGGGATTAAGGATACTCTTCTATTTAATCTGTGACACAGCTCTTCAAAAATAAACATATTGCCTCATAGAAAGCACAAAATCAAAAAGATTTTGTTATAATCTCTCACGAAAGCCTGCAAGGAGAGATTCTCCAGATATGAAAATATTATTCCTTATGAAGATGAAAAAGTCCAACATAAATCTAAAGTGAATACTGATAGGAGTATGTAAAGCTCTTCATGGGCCTACTGTATGTTTTCTCAAGAGGCAGTTTAGCTATACCCGTGATGTGAGAGTTCTGAAACATACAAGCATTTACGTTTTAGCTAAACTGTTGTTAGATGCGGCTGTTTGCTTATCCAGAATCTTAACCGTTGCTGAGGAAAAAGAAGTGAATATTAGGTAAGGTAACAGAGTAGTTGTGTGTACGAAGTACAAATACGAACCCGGTTTCGTTCGCCCCAAATGTAGAGCTACTATCCAGGTCCACGTTACTAGCATCGTAACAACATCAGCGAGACTGATAATGACAGCCAGCCACCGAGAAGGGCTAAGAAGCAAGGAGGTGACCTGCTTCTAGTCGTATCATCTGCTTATGAATGAGTAGGATAAAAGAGGGTTGTTGAAGGTCGTTCATGAGGAGAAAGAATGTGGGAGCACGATAACGACTCCTGAAGGACCCTGCATGAGATCGTGAAAGAAAATTAGGTGCTATTTTGGCTTGTTATCTACACGTCACCTCCAAGATGCTGTAGCCAGTTCACTTAAAGTAGATTCTTGGGCATACAAGACGTTTGTTTGGCGGCCTCTGATTGGCTGGTACCAGAGGTAGGCGGCTCACTCACTGTCTCACTTTTACGTCTGTAGCTCAGAAAACTAGCAATATGTTTATATTTCTTCATTTATCTCACGTTTTGCACAAGATAGGAATGTTTTGGTCATACCATAGGATTCAGCATTAATTGTACAACTAAATCATGATTTCCTGAAATCAATAAGATAAAACACAAAGGAATTACAAAGAGTAAAAGTGGAGTCAAGCATTTAATTCGTTATACCTGTTTTTACTTACCGGATTTTGCATCATTCATACAATCAAGATAAATTAAACTTGTGTTTTCATACAATAAATTCACCCTGAATACTCTGGTGCTTTCAGATTTTAGATGTGTGTGATGTGTGAAGAGAAAATGAAGAATATGTCTTATTATGTTGCATCCGTTCTTGACTCAGTTTGGCAGCAGTGCCGAGAGACGGTGATCTGCAAACCACGAGAGCTTTGAGGTGCTGTTGACAGCTGCCAATTAGTGATGTGAGAAGTATGCAGTTTCGACAATATTTACCGTATTATTATGTCATTACGTTTTCTGTAATTAAATGCATAGAATACCACTATGACTGTAGAACATTTTCACTCCAGTATCATATATGTCCATATGTCTGGACATATATGATAAAAAAAAAATAATCAGATGGATGCATCTGGATGTGTTGGGCTCAATTTAGTCTAGGTGAGAAATCTGCATACATACTGTAGGTTACATAATAAATAACAGGCCTGCATAATGATGAGTTCATTATTATGGCTGCTTGTTTCTCTGGCCAATAACATCAAAAGCCTGTGGTTTTCATATGTTCATTCAATGAACGAAAGTACATTTTTTTTATTTCTTACCATAAAATCTGTTGGCGAAGTCTAAATTGAAGCCAGCACATCCAGATGCATCCATCTGATTATTTTTTTTTTTATCACATATGTCCAGGCATATGGACATATATGATATTAGAGTGAAAATGTTCAACAGTCACAATGGGAATACTATGTATTTATTTACAGAAAATGTAATGACATAATAATACGGCAAATATTTTCGAAACTGCAAACTTCTTATATCGCTAACTGGCAACTGTCAACGGCTGAGAGGACCAATGCGTGTCTTGCAGATCATCATCACCGTCTCTTGGCAAACTGAGTCATGAACGGATACAACATAATAAGATATATTCTTTCTTTTCTCTTCACATATCTGAAAGCACCAGAGTATTCAGGGTGAATTTATTACATGAAAACACAAGTTTTATTTTATCTTGATCGCGTAAATGATGCAAAATCCTATGATAAGTAAAAACAGGTAAAAAGAATTAAATACGTCTCTCTTCACTTTTACTAGTTGTAATTCCTTTGTGTTTTATCTTATTGATTTCAGGAAATCATGATTTAGTGGTACAATTAATACCGAATCCTATGGTACGACCAAAACTTTCCTATCTTGTGCAAAACGTGAGATAAATGAAGAAATATAAACATATTGCTAGTTTTCTGAGCTACAGACGTAGAAATGAGACAGTGAGCGAGCCGC